>JADDOH010025072.1:0-42918 GCA_016648135.1 Agrypnia vestita | reverse complement strand
CCCAACAGATTACCATTTTTTTCGAAATTTGGATAACTTCTTGCAAAGGAAAAATTCAACTCCGATGGGGCAGTCCAAACCGCCTTCAAAGATTTTATTGATTCCCGTCCGAATGGTTTTTTTAGTAAAGGGATCGATGAACTACCTATGAGATGGCAAAAGTGCATAGATAGCAATGATACATACTTTGATTAAATAAACATATTATAATAAAAAAAAATCGGCTTTATGTTCCTCCCATACTAAACCTCAATTTCATATGTAAGGACCTAATATATATATATATATATATATTTCTGTAATTTTAGAGTCTAAATATTTCGTTTCTTGCGTATTTTTAAGTTTCTTCCGTGAGTGATGTGCATATTCAGAGAATTTCGGACGCCCTAATTGGGCGGGTGGCGGGTCCGCGTCACTGAACCAGCGCCACGACACACGACACCGGCTATCGGCGGTAATCGGTTCAGCTCGCGGTGCCCGCTGCCGTGATCGGGCGCGGGTCGTGAGCGCCGCGAGCGCCGCCGCCGCCCGCCGGTGGTTGGCCCCGGCGTAATGCTCCTCCAAAGTATAGCGCGCGGAGGTGTCGATACCATCGCGCCGACACGCCCCCCCGCAGGGGCATCCATCGCCAACTCGCCCAAACGCGCTTCTTTCAGCTGTTCGGAGACGTCTCCCCCTGTGACATCGCGTTCTGTGAGATCTGTTCCGTATTCAATGTGCTTTGCCATACAGTGGGGCTCTGTTTTAGTATTTATGTGTAAATTAATTAAATTATTTGTAAATATTGCCTTTTTATTATTTTTGTTATTTTTACTCCCTACTACGTGGCGTCTGCTGAAAAAACTTTGGATCGATTTTTGACCCTTTTCCCGTGATCCAATCGAGCTGAAATTTTGCAAGCAGACTCGTGGCGACGATCAAGAAGATCTGTCAAATTTTCGTTAAAAGATAATAATAATTATAGTATAATTTTGGATTTTTCAAATTTTTAATAGTTTTTTACAAAAGTTTGATTACTAGTAACGGCGGCCCAATAACTTTAATAAGCGGAATATTTTCTAAAGGAATTACTCCGTCGGTATAGATAATAGGTAGCTACTTCACTACACAAAGCATGAAGTGTCTTATCAAAGCTCAAAACATCTGACATTTTATAAATATATTAAATTACAGTAAGTCTAGTGTTATGTTATATGTTTTAATTCGTCTTTAATTGTTGTTATATTTTACAAAGAAAGGGAGTATAATAAAATCTTGGTTTTTATGGGTTACTTTTTTTAATACTAAAAGAGAGTATTCAAGAGTTAAGGTTATCGTTACGGTCGTTAGACATATTTATGTGTTAAATAAAACGGATATTTTATACGAATCGTATACTTAACTGAGAAAAAAATCTCGACGTTTCGCTGAAGTCTTATCCAGCGTCTTATCAGGAGAGCGTCCTACCACCGCGATGATAGGACGCTCTCCCGATGACTTCAGCGAAACGTTGAGATTTTCTTGTCAGTGAAGTATGCGATTCGTATAAAATATCCTTTTTATAACACATAAATTTGTCTAACGACCGTAATAATAACCTTAACTCTTGAGTACTCTCTTCTAGTGTTGAAAAATAACAAAATTAATAAAAATGCAGTATTTTCAAGTAATTTAACCAAATTATCATCATGCCGAAGAAGCAGAAAATATGTAGCACCACACTTCTCTCTCCTGAATAGCGAAGGAAAAACTTCGTTTCGGAATGAAAATTATAATACGCACACGTTCACCAATTTGAAGACTACAAACGTGCGCTTCATTCATTTCAAGGGATCAATACCTAATAAGATATAATCGCCCATACTCCGAAAATAGCATTATTTGGATCTAAGATCTTTATCCAAACACTGAGGCCCGGCTGTTTCAAGTTGGATTAAAGTAAAAGTTCATTTAAAGCATAGATTTTTGCGTTCTCCGCCAATCAAACGATCCGTTTCCGTAAAAATCTATGTTTTAAATGAACTTTTATTTTAATCCAACTTGAAACAATCGGGCGTTAATATAAGATTTGTATATTTTCACGTATCTCTTTCAAAGTAAATACCTCTATTTGCGATGTCCGATTTCTCCAGTCTAGTCTGGCATTTTCGCTCTGCCGCAAACTTAACCTCACAATTCTCACGTTTCGAGTAAAATTACATCAAATCAGTACTATTGCTGTATTTGAAGCTTATTGAAAAAATATTATTTCGTATGCACTCATTAATTTCTTTTCCCACAGCGTCCTGATGTAAAATCATGGCAAAATTGTCATTTTCGCGTTGGACCATAGAAAAGAGAAATATTGTTGGACTGTTTTTATATTTGGCGTTTGACGGATAACCGTCGTGTACTTCTTTCTCCCTCTGACCACCGAGACCTACGTCTCGTTTATTTTTATTTACGTCTATTAAGTGTTGGGATAGAGATCTTAGATCGTAATATTGCTATTTTTGGAACACGAGCGATTTTTTATTTTGTCGGTGCGCTGAAAAACGGAGCTTTGCCACTCAGAAATATTTTATGCCGCGTGGCAAATGGTATACAAAAATATTTAAGAGGAAATTGCTAGTGCTGGGACAGGAAAACATTCATTCATTCATTCATGGGCGTATCCTGCTCAGCTTCACGCGTAAAATTGATCATTCCACATTTCAAGTTTTGCACAGTTCATTAATAAATGTTCACATGCTTCGCCATTAAAACAATGAACAAACCTTAACACATTCCAACGTCTGCTCTTATACACCTCAAAAAATCAAATAATTTTCTAAAAGCAATTTAACCACAAATTTGACGTACTCATCATCACGCAGTTTCTCGTGGGGTTAGATAAGGTTAGGTTAGATAAGGTTAGGTTAGGTAGATAAGATAGAGCGCCACACTCTTCTGTCTAGACAAACAACGCTCGCCTCATCCACATTCATACAGTGAATGGAGACCCACCGCATTCCCAGGACTGTTATATGAGCCGAGGGCTTCCATATCAGTCTTACTCTTACGTCGCCAGGTTGACAATTTTTTCTAAAAGCCTTCCTCGTACGGTGCCGTGTAAAGGGCGGAAGGTTCAGGCCGCAAAATCCATTCACTGTCCATCACACCAGATCAACATCCTCAACTTTATTGGAATACAAATTACAGTAGTAGCATAATACATAAAGAATACATGGTGAACTCCCTTTCTTTGCAAATATAACAACAATTAAAACATATAACATAACACTAAACTTACAGTAATTTAGTATATTTCTAAAATGTCAGATGTTTTGAGCTTTGATAAGACACTTCATGCTTTGAAGATTAAATTCTAAAAACATTTGTCAGTCAATTTAAATTTTCGACATTCGTAGTGAAGTACCTATTATGTATACCGACGGAGTAATTCAAATTTAGAAATTATTCCGCGACGTTATCGGGCCGCCGTTGCTAGTAATCAAACTTTTGTAATGATTCCAATTTGAAAAAACTATTAAAATTTCTAAAAATCCGAAATTGTACTATAATTATTAATTTTTTTTTAAGAAAATTTGATAGATCTTCTTGATCGTCGCCACGAGTCTACTTGCAAAGTTTCAGCTCGATTGGGTCACGATAAAAGGGTCAAAAATCGATCCAAAGTTTTTTCGACGGCAAGCCGGCAGCAAGCAAGCAGAAATATTCCGTCACGGAATATTTAAAATTTGAATTACTCCGTCGGTAGGTATAATAGGTACTTCACTACGAATTTCGAAAATTTATGACAGTTGTTTCACAGATGTTCGGTTTTTTGGGAAGAAATCAAATAATAAAGATATATTTTTAGAGATTTTTGACATAGATATTTGTCTAGACATGTTTCATTTTCAGTCAATCAATTATTTAATTACACGATGGTAAACTTAATTTACAAAGAAAGGGAGTAAAATAAAAACTCGGTTTTTATGGGTTAGTTTTTTTTATGAATATTTATATGTACGCATATAAACGCAAATTGCAGTCTAGAGAATACATTCTGATATAAATTATTAATAAAAACCCACATTTTTGTAAAACAAAAAAAAACGCCGAAATATGCATTAACAGTGAATGTCCAGCCTTAAGGATCTAACTGCGCACGACTTCATTTGAACGATCGGGATAATTAATACGGTCAACCTAAAAAATTACGGAAACACAACGCGGGAAGTGAAACGGCCTCTGTCGGCGTTATGTTAGAGTGTCCTATTACAGAAATTTCAATGCGGCCCGCTGATTAAACAGATCGCCTATCTGCCGGGCCATTACTTTCTTTTGTGTCCCATTCGGCCGACGGTAAATCGCACCCGGCAATAATTGCGGCAACAACTGTGACGCGCCGCTCGCACGTGTCCCGCTGCCATAACTCAACGCCGCTAAGGAGGCAGTTTTTTCTTCTCGTTTCTGGAAACTGCAACAATGCCACCCGGAGACAGAGGGTGCTGGCTAAGCCTTTCTCGTACTACGCTGACGCATACGGCGGTCCATAGGTCGCTGTATGCCCGCCAATTGATCATAGAGGTAGGTAGCGTAGTGACCGTTTCACCTGAGGCGTTTTCAACATTGAAAAATAAAATAATTTATTTTTAATGATGAAAATCTAGCGAGCACTAAACATGTTCCATCGAAAGCAACGGGTTTGGAAATGAACATGCAAAAAACAAAAATTTTAACCGCATCCAAACATAAATTCACAATAGAAAAATAGAAAGAGTTCGAGAATTTTCTTCACGTTTCTAGCGGTTACTCGAATTTTTCAGTGTTTACGAGAATATTCCAGTCCAATTATTCCAGAGTGTTCGAGAGATTTCGATAGTGCGTTATTCCTCCGAATACTACCATCTCATTGCATGTAAATTCCTGCCTAAATTATGAGAACACAATGCTGTTACATAAATGTCTAAATGTCAATAGTTATGGAGACAGGCGAGTTCAATGTTTGCATTTTTCAAAAATATATTTTACTTGTCTTCTATAAAACATTAGACAATAATAAAAATTACTTAGGTACCTATATTGAATATTATAAATTCGTTCGTTTCATCAAATGATAAAACATTTTTTCATTTCATTTCATTTAGAAATAATTTTTAAATCATACTATTGACTTTGAAATCGATCTGATAATTTAATGTAAAATCTCTATAATGAAATTAGAGAGAAGTTAAAATTATTTTTAATTTAAAATAAAGCTTAGAATATGTCGTTGCTGTATATATAATAAAGCCATTGTGCCGTTTAATACATTCTGAGATGAACGAATCAATTTGTCAATTTTTCATGTAAATAACAGAGATATACTAAAAAACATTGCCGTTCATCTGGAAAGTCTGCCTAGTAATTATTTAAAATATTTTTATAAATTTAGTCTGTGCAATTATTTTTTAAAACAGTTTCATTCGTTTATCTCAAAATGTACTAAAACTGCACATAGGCAACGATGCGCAATTCTAGATTAAATAGGTTTAAATTTTAGGAATATTGTTTATTTATATAGGACAATATGTATATATTTATGAAACCCATTAGGAACGGGACCTAGAAAACATATATATTAGGTCCTTACATATTGAAATTGGCGTTTTGCCGTACTGGCAAATTTGATCTCAAATATCTTCTCTTTGGTTAGGAATTCCAAATCCAAATTTATACAGCTATTTATTCATGTATTTGTGTTTTGAAAATAATAATTCATTTGTTTTTTCCTCAATTGTTTTTTTTCTTTGCGTCACTCAGTTTACAAAATGAAAAACTTGAAATATCGCGTTATTTACGAGTACGAGTTCCACCGTGGCACCAGGCTGCAGAAGAAACGGCTCGAAGGATTAATGATGTGTATGGCGACGGGGCCTTGCCGCAAAAAGAAAAACACAGTGCGTTTTTGTTTCAATCGTTTCCGTCTGGAAATATCGACGTGCAGAACAAGCCCCGTGGACGGCCTGGAGACCAAAGTTGATAATGAAAATGAAGGCTATTGTGCGGGAGCGGATCCATCGACAAACCACATCCGAGTTACTGCAGGCTTGCGGTGTTAGTGACTTGAAAACTGTGTTAATGCCACTTGAGCAAAGTGGTAAGGGGAAAAAGCATAACGGTGGGTACATCACGGACATTGAGATGAAGCAAACAACAAACGCGTCGTTGACTGCTGCGCTTCCCATGTCCTGCCCATCCTTCACACCCCCCCCCTTCCACCCATCCATTCCCTCCCGACTCCCCCCCTCCTCTAATTCACGCTCAAGTCCACACTCGCCCTGGCATTACTCAACCGGCACAATAATGAAGGGATTTTAAATCGAATCATTACCTGTGGAAAAGTGGATCCTGTACGATAATCGGAAGCGCTCATCGCAATGGCTGAACCCTGCCGAACTAGCCAAACCATGCCCCAAGCGAAAATTGACTCCAAAAAAGTTACTTGTGAGCATTTGGTGGACTAGTGCTGGTGTCGTTCACTACAGCTATCTTAAATCTGGCCAGACGATTACGGCACATGTCTATTGTCAGCAACTGCAAACCATGATGGAAAAGCTAGCTGCTAAACAACCGAGGCTGGTTAATCGCTCTAGGCCACTGCTGCTTCATGATAACGCTAGACCACACACTGCACAACAGACGGCTACCAAATTAGAGGAGCTTCAATTGGAATGTCTAAGACATCCCACCGTACTCTCCGGACCTTGCCCCAACAGATTACCATTTTTTTCGAAATTTGGATAACTTCTTGCAAAGGAAAAAATTCAACTCCGATGGGGAAGTCCAAACCGCCTTCAAAGATTTTATTGATTCCCGTCCGAATGGTTTTTTTAGTAAAGGGATCGATGAACTACCTATGAGATGGCAAAAGTGCATAGATAGCAATGGTACATACTTTGATTAAATAAATATATTATAATAAAAAAAAATCGGCTTTATGTTCCTCCCATACTAAACCTCAATTTCATATGTAAGGACCTAATATGATATTATTAATGCCCTAGCAAGAAATAATTACGCCATTACTTCAGCCGAACCAAAATGGTGTTTCATTGTTTGCGCGTTTCCTCGGCTATCGTCTCGCGAGGAGGCGGCGTCCTGGCAAAGGAGCTGACCGGCCCCACTCCGTCATCTCCCGTTAATATCTGGTCCACGGGCCGATGCTGCGGATAGCGCTATCGGTTCCCGCGGAGCAATCTTAATGGCCGGCCCTTAAAGGGAACGCGAACTAATTGAATAACGACTCGGTGTGCTTACCGCAGATAACTAGATCACCCGATTGACCAAAATTCGACGTGCTTTTCTTCGCTTATGCGCTTGTGAGGGATGCTGGAATGACGTCACGCTTACCATGGGCAGTAGGTAGAATCATCAGTAGGTCAACCACCCCGCCGAGTTTTACTTCAATAATATGATGAACTAGCTGATTTTTAGCACACTGTTTGGATCGTCATAGAACTTTCGCGAGCCTTCTAAAACATTCTCCTTCCAGAACTTTCAAGATATTTATCGAATGTACAGGAACCTTTTAGATACACCGACACTCAGTTTAGAACCTTGGAGAAATTTCGGGAATTTTCTAGAATCTTCTCCTTCCAGAACATTCTAGAACAGGGTTTTCCATTCTAGACTCACCGACAAAGCCGGCATGCCTATTTTGAAACAATCTGAAGCATTTGCGGCCTTCCCATGACAAAACAATGTGCTAGAAAGCACATTTACGTCACCCACTCCCACCCACGCACAGCCACCCCCACCAAACTCGCATATTTTCGATGTGACACCAAGGGCTACCCACCACCATAACCACCGGTGGGTGGTCGTGGGTGGTCGTGGCTGGTTGTGGAGAAAACTTAGCGGGTAGGGAAACACGGGTTTCTTTATATATATATATATATATATATATTATTATATATATATATATATATAAATATATATATGTTAAATCTAAGGCTTTCACGGGTACAATATATGTTAGTTCTAACTACTTTGGGGGTAACCCGCGTCAAATTCTGGTCGTCAGGACCAGTCGTCTGCCGACGTTTCGAACAGATCTCTCTGTTCATCTTCAGGGCGCCTTGTCGATGAGCTGCTTCTCCAAAAAGCGTACAACCGTTTGGGTCCGGAGCTCACCGTCAAGTGAAAGTTTGAAAAATTCTGCGTCAGGTGTTTGTGGAGGAGTGGGTTTCTCCAGCGACGCCGTTAATGTGTTTTGCTCGGCTTCTAGTAATCCGTATATTTACTTTATTATCGTCATTATACAATATTGAGAAGGTTGGATTTTCTAATTGCTTCGGTGTTTTCATCGTGATTTCTGGTTTATTATTATTAATATTATTTGTATTAGAAATTTGATTATTATTATTAAGAATGTTACTCCATGCGGTCGGAAGTCGAATGCTATCGTCTCTGTTGTTCATTATATTATTATTTCTTTTATTTATTTCAATTGCCTCTCTGTAGATTCTAAATGTTTCATTATTGAGGCTGGCAACTACTTTTGAGTTGTCGAAGTCTATTTTATGATTCTCCGTTAGAGAATGTTGGATAAGGGATGAAGTTAGTTTCCGATTTTTTATATCTACGCGATGTTCAGAGACGCGTGCCGAGATTCTTCGGTTTGATCTACCTATGTAGGTTTTGTTACAGTCACCGCATGGTATTTCGTATACCCCGTGCGATTCTAGAGGTATTTTATCCTTCGGACTTCTTAAAAGTGATGAAATTTTATTATATGTTCTAAAAACAGTGCGGATATTATATTTATTTAATAATCGACTTATAAAATAAGTCATCGATACAGTCATCGTGTTTGCCCGAAGTAGCAAGTTGTGCTCTGCGTGGTGTCGCTGTACACGGGTCGATCCATTTAAACGTCGCCCGCTTTGTTCGCGAGGTAGCCGGGTTCATTTCTCCCCGTTAATATGAATACAATCAGGACATATTAAATAATGCATTTATTTAATTATCTACGCGCTAAGTGGGGAACAATGCGCGGCCGCCCGGCCGTGATAAGGAACCGTATCAAAGTGCTTACCGGCCCGCTGGACAGCGGCGCACCTACCCGCCATTGTGCGCGAGGGTATTCCGTTACGTACCCCGTCCGAGCACTCGATAAAAAAAAATACAATTACGAGTCGCGACACTGGAAGTATTAAGGGATTGTACCACCCTAGGAAGATATAATTTTGGAAGAAATTGGGTGTTTTTTTAATTGATTATTTATTTACATTTATAGTATGACTCAAAAATATTATTTAAAAATATATGCTGGTACGTGATTGGAGTTAAAAATTGAAATTATTGATTTTCAGGCGTATTCGAAAGAATATATATATATATATATATATATGTACCTACCTTAAAAGGAATATTGCTAAAAAACCTCCACTTTAAAAAATAAAATATAGAGGTGTCATTACTAGCTACGAAAGCCTTGTATACTAACATGTTAATGATAAAAAAAAGTAACCCATAAAAACCAAGTTTTTATTATACTCCCTTTCTTTGTAAAATATAACAACAATTAAAGACGAATTAAAACATGTAACATAACACTAAACTTACAGTAATTTAATATATTTCTAAAATGTCAGATGTTTTGAGCTTTGATAAGACACTTCATGCTTTGAAGATTAAATTCTAAAAACATTTGTCAGTCAATTTAAATTTTCGTTATTCGTAGTGAAGTACCTATTATATATACCGACGGAGTAATTCAAATTTAGAAAATATTCCGCGACGTTATCGGGCCCCGCACCGTTGCTAATCAAACTTTTCTAATGATTCGAATTTGAAAAAACCAACAAAATTTCTAAAAATCCGAAATTCTACTATAATTATTAACGAAAATTTGATAGATCTTCTTGATCGTCGCCACGAGTCTGCTTGCCAAGTTTCAGCTTGATTGGATCACGGGAAAAGGGTCAAAAATCGATCCAAAGTTTTTGTTGACGGCAAGCAAGCAGACGCCACGAGTTTAATATAAAGGGAGTAAAAAAATACAATTACGAGTCGCCACACTGGAAGCATTAAGAGTTGTACCATCCTAGGAAGATAAAATTTTGGAAGAAATTGGGTGTTTTATTTATTATTTTTATTATTCTAATATAATAGAAACCTAAAAGGTTTATGGGTAACATTTTTACATGATTCAATATAGGAATATAATGATAATATAATTTAGATACAAAGTCATTTTTTTATAGTTGGCCGAGTTTTAGCATTTTTGTCACATCTGTTTTGAATCTGTCAGCGGTCAAGTCGGAATTGTCCTGTTTTTATTTTGGCGTGTGTTATGTGATGGTTTGAGCCATTCTAGTGTTGTGTTTATTCATTGTGTTTTCAGGGAGATAATTGATTATTTATTTATATTCATACTTTGATACAAAAATATTTTTTAAAAATATATGCTGGTACGTGATTGGAGTTAAAAATATAAAATATTGATTTTCAGGCGTATACTGGTGGATGTGTTTAATAATTCGAAAGAATATCATATGTTTATCTACGTTATAAGGAATATTGCTAAAAACCTCCACTTTATAAAATAAAATATAGAGGTATCACATTACTAGCTACGAAAGCTGTGTATACTAACATGTTAATGAGAAAATAACAGATGTCTCTGGCAGAGACCATAGTAATATATGAAAGGTTCTTATTTCGAACATTTTCAAAATTTAATAATGTGTGAATGTTCTTTCGATGGAATTGGTGAACGTTGCATTGTGTAGAGTGATCACCTAAGCCAGCTCATACAGGTTGTAAGCCCTGAGCCTTCTATAATTTATCCTTAGTGGATTATTTGTATATTTTTTATTGACACTTGTTAAGGTACATATAAAATTATTACTTTATTGGAAAGTTTTCGCAAGAAAACGTTAAATGACCGCGTTTTGTTTGTATCCATAGAACTCCTCCTCCGTGACTGACATGCGACTTTCCACGGTGCACGTTTATTCGCGACAGAAAAGAAGATCATCTGCTTATTTAGAAATAAAATATCTACAATTAAGCATATACGGATTTTTAATCCGATAAACCATTTTTAAATACAATTATTACTATAGAAAGTTCTTTTTACGAAAAAATTTTTTTTTTCCAAATTGGGGTATGCTGCATTGCAGATATTTTATTTCTTAATAAGTTCATCTAATTTTCTATCTCGAACAATCAAAATAAACGCCCTCATTTGACAAACAGAAAGGGGGTAGTTTTTCACCAGGACAATGCGCGACCTCATCTGGTGATGATGACTCAACATAAGCTTAAGGAATTGAATTTGAATTTTACAACGCACCCGCCTTATTCTCCGGGTCCTCTCGCTTCTTCTGGCTATTACTTTTTCAGGTCGCTTTAAAAAAAATTATAACATAAAATGTATACAATAGCGCAAGTAAAAACGTCCCTTGACTCATTTTTCAGTCACAGAAATTTTACTTTAATGGAATAAATAAGCTCGTAATGTAGGAGAGAGTTATGACAACCGATGGAAATTGTATATTTTATTTAAAAACTCAACAATTTTTCCAATAGGCATGATGATGATTCATGCCAAATAGAAGGTTATTTAAAATTGACAAATTTTGAAATAACCTTCTATTATGCAGGTACACGTCTACTATTACCGAAAATAACATTATTTCAGTAATAAACTTAGTTTTTACATAAATATTTGCATTTTCATTTACCTATTTTGAAAATCAAATTAATTAATCAGTTGAAAGACATACAGAAAAATCTAATTCACGAAAAAATATTAGGCTAAAAATGGGAATTATATAAGGTCGATATATTCACGGAAACTTAGAGGGCTACTACAGCTTAGTGGTCAGAGCACCGGCCCCGGAAAGGAGTTGACCTGGGTTCGAATCCCAGTATAATATTTTTTCACTAATATTTTTTCGTGAATTAGATTTTTCTTTATGACTTTCTAATTGATTAATTAATTTGGTTTTAAAATTTGACAGAACTTTGTTCTGAAAAATCACAACTTCACAAATATGAATGTGTTCTTGAATACAATTTAGCATGTAGCATACCTATTTTCAATTCCGCGCAAAAACGCCCGCAGCTGTCGTGACGTCTACGTGACGTCGAGCCTAAGTAAACATTGCACTGTGCCTATGACAACAGTTCAAAGACACGGTGATGGGTACTTAGGCGTGACGTCATTCGCACCGGTGTTTCAGTTAAAATAGCGGATTACACAATTTTTACATTTATTTTATTGAAAATCTTATTAATCCCAATGTGGATATTAAAATTGGATAATTTTTTAGAAGCCTTTCAAAATATTTCTTCTCTAAAATCACTTATTCTTTTATGTTTATGTTAATTCATATAGCGCCATTTTTGCGTAAGAAACGCTTCAAGGGTGCTTTGCAGGTGCGACGTCCCGAAAAAATTAGTTTTTAGGCTCTTCTTGAAGTGTTTCAGATTTCGATTCCACATAGCTTTAAGACTAAAAAAACTAACCCATAAAAACCAAGTTTTTATTATACTCCCTTTCTTTGTAAAATATAACAACAATTAAAGACGAATTAAAACATGTAACATAACACTAAACTTACAGGAATTTAATATATTTCTAAAATGTCAGAAGTTTTGAGCTTTGATAAGACACTTCATGCTTTGAAGATTAAATTCTAAAAACATTTGTCAGTCAATTTAGATTTTCGACATTCGTAGTGAAGTACCTATTATGTATACCGACGGAGTAATTCAAATTTAGAAAATATCGACGTTATCGGGCCGCCGTTATAATGATTCCAATTTGAAAAAACCAATAAAATTTCTAAAAATCCGAAATAATACTATAATTTATTTTTTTAACGAAAATTTGACAGATCTTCTTGATCGTCGCCACGAGTCTACTTGCCGAGTTTCAGCTCGATTGGATCACGGGAAAAGGGTCAAAAATCGATCCAAATTTTTTTTTGACGGCAAGCCGGCAAGCAAGCAAGCAGACGCCACGCCAAGCAGTAAAGGGAGTAAAAAGTTAAAATTTTGCATCAACGTTTTTTACGAGCCCGTATCTCCGCGATACGGGATAATATTATTCCTTCCAAGGTTTAAGGGCAGTCTTGTCTTTGTTCCTGTTCCATCGTCGCCGCTTCTCCCTTGGGGGAGCCGAGGTCTGGGGACGGAGCGGCCGACGCGACGTTCGCCCTTTGCAGCGAGCCGCCCGTGGGCAGCACAATGCGACAGTGGGAATTAAATAAATTAAACCGCGGGCTCGGTACCGCTCTTGTAATTGCGGCCTCAGGGGGCGGCGAGAGGAAAGGGAGAGAGCGCCTCTGTGCGCAGCGGCCGAAGGGCGATAGTCGCATCCTCTGGATGACTAACCGAGCTTCAATGTTTTTTATTTTATTTTATTTATTTACTTATTTATTTAACGCCCTTATGGGCTTTTACAAATATACAGAATAAAAATTATAAAAAATAACATAAGATAGTTAAAATAATAATACAGTTTAAAGTTACAATAATAATAGTTAAAAGGTAATATTAATAATAATAATAATACAGAAAAACATGAGACAGATAAAATAATAATACAGTTAAAGGTACAAATAATAATAGTAGTTAAAGGTAAAATAATAATCTATAAAAATTTATTGTCCATTTCCATTTCGTTGAGATGTAAACAATTGTATCAGCTTTGTCCTATACACAGTTATACTATCAGCAAAAATGTCAGCTGCCTCTGCATATTCATTCCCTAATGAGTGTAATCTGGGAATTACAGAGTTTGCTAATGCATTAGTTCTGACATTTCCACTATAATTTTGAATGTTAATTTTTAGATTACTTAATCTAATTTGGTTCATGTCCCTATTAAATGGTACCCCGATAAATGAAAACAGCGTGCAGAAAATTATGCGTCGATCATACAGCGTAGAATAAAAATATAAAATTAAATATAGGTAATTAAAAAAATTATGCCTGAAAAGAAAAACGTTCGGTACATGTACCCTACCGATGTTGACATATGGCCTAGAAACAGCAACACTAACAGCAAAAAGCATACACAAATTAAAGTGTACACAGCGGGCCATGGAAAGGCAGATGCTCGGCGTGAGCATCTGTCAGATCAAATCAGAAATGAAAAAATAAAACGCTGAACAAAAGTTGTCGATATTATGGACCGTATTGCGTAATTAGAATGGCAGTGGGAAGGACATATGACTCGACAGGAGGATACTAGATGGGCACCCAGAATCGTACATTGGAGGCCCTGGATGAAAAGTAGAAGCGTCGGAAGACCTCCCAAAAAAGCAAGCAGGAAGAACCTGAATTCGAAGAGGGAGAAACTCGAGTCTACATCCAGCAGTGAAGGGAAAAAGGCAGAGGAAGAAGAAGAAGAAGAAGAAGAAAGGAGAATTAAAAATAAATGAGGATGCGATCACGGGTACGTGTCACATCAATATCCTTATAATTTTCAAAATAAGCTAATCGCCTGTGATATGAATGTAGGACTATCTTCCTGGTGTCCTGGATTGGGACTCGAACCACCAACCACCAGACCGTTACGCGAGCGTCATGGCAATTACACCAATAAGCTACTCTAATGAAATAAGGAAGATATATAAAAACTAACCTAACCCATGGTCCGCTAATAATGTTGGAAAATTTGTGAAACAATCCATGAAAAGGTTTATCTTCAACAACGGAATACATAAGAGAAAACATTTGTTTGAAAACGTCGAATTTAATCAAGAGAGTGGAAGTTTTTCCTTGTCAATATGCCCCCCCCCTTGTGCTAAAATGATTAATTCGAATATTAAAGAAATGAAAAAAAATTATGACCGTTATATTTACAAAGAATTACATTAAAAATTTTTTTGAGCTTTGTGAAACACTCTAAAATGAAATACATGAAAATAAATGACCTCATTTGCTTTTGTATTTTCCGGTATTGTCGGCGCGCATTTGTCAAGCCACCAATAAAATGAACTATTTCCTGATTTGATCCTGTTATATTATAATATAGGTAGAGCAATTTATTTGTATTGCAATCATATTCAAAAAATATTCCCAGCGCTTTTAAAATGTAAATAATATTATTTTATCGCTTTTTCCTTAGCGACTAAGAAAAAATACATTGATTATGAAAGAGTGTATTTATGATAGAGTAAAGAATGCAGATATTAGGAATGAATGTATAGCTGATCTTAGCATAATTAATAGAATTAAAAAAGGGTCGCTCAGATGTTGAGCGAATGAACGAGGAAAGAATGGTAAGAAAGATATATAATGCAAGTGTTGATAGCGCCAGAAAGAGAGGGCGACCGCGGAAGACGTGGCATGACCAGATCAACCAGATACTGGAAGATGGTCTCGTTAGAAGCCTCAACAACCGGCGAGCTTGCATGCGAAGATGCATGAATGTGGATGAGACGAGAGTTGTATGTCAGGACAGAAGAGTATGGCGCTCTATCCTCTCTGCCTACCCCCACGGGGAAACGGCGTGATGGTAAGTAAGTAAGTAAGTAAGATTAGACAGTTTTATAGAAAAAAAGGTTGTCAAAATTTTATAGAAGTTTATTTTCGCCAAAATTTTGATGATACCGTTTTGTATGTACAAAAATGGTGAAAAATGTTTATTAAAGAAAGATTATCTGCAATTTCATAGTTATAATAATAATTTCTATGAAAAAATCCTGTCCGGCATTTTGAAGGCAATAATTTTTTTTCTCTTGCCTGTCTACACTACAATCCACGAGAAGATGGATATAGATAATTCTACAAGAAGATACCATGTTACCTTCAGATGTTTTGCACCTAATCCTTTTGCATCACTTTTGTTTATCAGTATTGGCACGAAGGCGCCACAGTCGTCATACGTGGACCCGTACACTTAGCCTTATCATAATGCAATATTTTGAATCATGCTGAGCGTATGTATATGAATTTAATTCTTCTAAAGGTGGGTTTACATTTGAAGCGAATCAAAAGGTAAAGTTTTCAATAAGAGTATAATTTTTCGACCAAAAGATGAGAGAGCTCATAGCTGGCTTTATGCATCGTGAGCAGTCTGCCCGATACATTATCCTATATTCTATTACCTATATTATATAGAAAGGCAAGAGACCCATATCACACAACATATCGCGTTTATGTACATTTAGCCAAGACTAAAACCGCTCAGCTCTTCTGGTTGATATGGTGTCCTGAAAACATAATAACGCTTAATACAAAAGTAAATGAGGATGTTTATTCTCATAAAACTAAATATATTAATATTAAAACTGAATATATATAATAACTTAATGCCATGCTTTGTGAATATAACGTACATAAAAAACTAATTTAATATCTTTAATATTTGAATCAATAATGTTAGCGCAATGATTGTTATATTGACATGGAAAAAATTCCATTCTCTTAATGAAATTGAACGTTTTTCAGCAAATTTTTTCTTTGATGCTTTTTTGTTAGTATTATAGTAATCTTTGCCAGGGTTGTAAGATCTGGATTACAATATGTTGTCAGAGCGGTAAATTACGTTACTAAGATAATTTGAAGAAAATTTTCTTTAAATTATATTATCTAATAATAACGTCTGCTTTGGGTCTTCTTTGCATACAGGCAAGATTCTATTTTGGGTGCTTAAAAAAAGGCATTTTTTATGAGATTATGAATAAATAATTGATGCAGGATTTGTTAGGCTTAATAAATACACTCTTGAAATAGATTTAAAAATTTAATTATATATTTTATACACTTTTAATATACAAAAATACCATTTGAATACAACGCCTCGATTAGTAGGTGGGTCTACAACGGTGTTGAAATTTCAAAAATGGGCCATCTAAAACAGAAATTTTAAAAAATTTTAGGTTCAATTTATCACTAGCAACCAACTGAATTAGAATTATTAAAAAAAATCATTTTTACTATGTTTTTGGCAAAAAGCAGTGAAAAAACGTGCAATTTTTTTTTCGCCGCCATTTAGTTATTTTTGCATGTGCATTATTAATTCTAGTTCAGTCGATTACGAGTAATATATTGAATCTAAAAATAAGTAAAAAAATCTGTTTTATATGGCCCATTTAAGAAATTTTAATACCAGCGCAGACCCACCTATTAATCTTGGCTTTGTATTCAAATGGTGTTTTCGTATGTTAAAAGTGCATAAAATATATAATATATTTTTTTAATTGTATTTATTAAGCCTAATGAACTCTACATCAATATATTTATTCATAAACTCATAAAAAATTCATTGAAACAGTCTTTTTTTCGAGCGCCCTGCCTTAATCAGTCTTCATTTTCGTAGAATTTCATAAATATATGTTTGAAGTTTAAAAATAAAAATTCTCTTTCAGAAAGCAACATTTTAGTTGTGTTTTGTAACCTGTGTTGTCGCTGCCTTAGGAAATTTTCACGTATTTCAGCGCTAACCACACTTGTGGAGTTTTCCCTTTTACGTTTATTTCTCATGGTAGTGTAAAATCAAGAATAATGTATCTCCTAGCTGTTGTGGCCAAGCATACACGAGACGAAGTCAACAGGGGTCACTGTGGGATCAGGCATCAAGTCTTAAAGTCGCTTCTGGAATCTGGCGAGGAACACAATGGCGCCTGTGGAAAGTGTGGTTTCCGTCGTCTCAATCCTCAATTACCATCACTCGTCTTCCGTGAGATTGCGCAAACAGGGGTGCCGTTTCTTCCAAGAGTTGGTTGTATTGGTGAACCAAAAGAAGCCGTCAAAACCTCTCGAAATTTATTTCTCGGTTATATAGGACATGGAGGAATGCAGGGAAAGGAATAGGTAATATATAGGGAATGAAAATGCAGAGGCGGCTGACATTTTTGCTGATAGTATAACTGTGTATACGACAAAGCTGATACAATTGTTTACATCTCAACGAAATGGAAATGGACAATAAATTTTTCTGTATTATTATTTTACCTTTAACTATTATTATTTGTACCTTTAACTGTATTATTATTTTATCTGTCATATGTTTTTCTGTATTATTATTATTATTATTACCTTTTAACTATTATTATTGTAACTTTTAACTGTATTATTATTTTAACTGTCTTGTTATTTTTTAAAATTTTTATTTTTTATATTTGTAAAAGCTCATAAGGGCGTTAAATAAATAAATAAATATTGACCACATGTTGTACCTCATCAAAAACTCTTTCCATGAGATAAATACAGCCATGTTCATCCAATTTTACAATTCATACATTAGACAGGTATTGGAGTATGGATTCCAGATATGGAAACCATATTTCATTAAGGATATAGACCTCCTTGAGAATGTACAAAGAAGAGCTTTCAAACTTGTTAAATGCCTCAAGAAGAAATCCTATGAAGAAAGATTAAGGATACTAAAATTGCCAACATTGAAACAGAGACGTGAGCGAGATGATCTGATTGAGACATACAAGATTCTAACTAACTGCCCAGAATTGACGAACATATACCACCTTAACAGCAATAATCTCAGAGGTCACCAAATGAAACTGAATCGTGCAGCATTTTCGACAACTCCAAGGAAGAACTTCATATCAAACCGTGTGGTTGATGCTGGAATAAGCTTCCAGGAAACTTCATTGAAGCAACCACAGTGGACACCTTAAAAAAAAGACTAGACATATTTTTAAAAACAGATCAATGATTATATTTATATATGTATTCTTTTTTTATCTTTTCTTTTTCTTCTGTTATAGTAATCTTTTTTTTCCCTCTATTCTCTACTTTTTTTTTCTATTACTGTTAAATTGATATTTAAATGACATTGTAGAAAACCTGGGGTATATCAGCCCACAAGCTGCTCACCCACAAATAAACACTATGGAACACTCTGGAATCGTCTAGAGTCTCTCGTAATCACTGGAATGCTCCACAAGTCTCTCGAAATGACTAGGCAATTATCATAAAATCTCGAAATAAAGTTTTCTAGAAAGCGATCGATGCAATTGAATCGGTTATGACTAGAGTTAATTAGTGTGAATTAAGAAATTAGATATAAAGATTTTTTTTTAAATTGAGTGCGAACACGGAATGCGTGTTGCATCAATATTTTTACTATTTCCAAAATAAGCCAAACGCTTGGGTTATTAAAATAGGACTAACTTGTTGGTATCCTGGAATGGGGCTCGAACCACCGACCGCTAGATTACTAGGCGAGCGTCACGACAACTACACCAACAAGCTATGTGAGCAATTCACACCGCAACGTCTGCGAAACATTTAAGGACTTGTAAAATAAAGAGCAGTGCTCCAAATCAATTTGTTACCAGTGACTTTGGGTATTAAATTAAATACTAAATTGTTTTAGTGTTTTCATTAGCCTCCCACGGCTACGGACTTATTATCATCATGATTATCATCATGATTAGCTTATATCTCTTATCTAGCTTGCATCTATATCTCTGCATTTATATAATCTTCGCCAGTTCCCTCTGTCTTCGTAGCTCTTCTCATCCAACTGTCACCCACCTTTCTTCTGATGTTATCAGACAGACGAAATACTGTTCTGTTTTACTAGCTTTTCCACTTAAATACATTCCCAGATGATGACACGTCACACTGAACACCGGAAGGTTTTCCCGGTCGGGTGCGAATCTTTTCTTACACAATGTTAGCTATACTGAATGCGGAATAACGGATAGTATATGGAGCATTAAAATCCTCGCACTTTGTATTCCTTCAGAATTACATTGGCTTCATTTCCCCGAAAGAGTGAAATTACCTGGAGAGTTAAATTTTTTTTTTAAGTAATTTAATCGATTTTGTAAAACTAATTTGCCAAATTTCAGCGCTATTGTTGGTTAGGAGGTTGATCAAATATTAATCACAAGATTCCTCGCTGATAGTGTAGCATGTAAAAACTAACCCATAAAAACCAAGTTTTTATCATACTCCCTTTCTTTGTAAAATATAACAACAATTAAAGACGAATTAAAACATATAACATAACACTAAACTTACAGGAATTTAATATGTTTCTAAAATATCAGATGTTTTGAGCTTTGATAAGATGCTTCATGCTTTGAAGATTAAATTCTAAAAACAATTGTTAGTCAACTTAGATTTTCAACATTCGTAGTGAAGTACCTATTATGTATACCGACGGAGTAATTCAAATTTAGATAATATTCCGCGACGTTATCGAGCCGCCGCGCCGTTGCTAATCAAACTTTTCTAATGATTCCAATTTGAAAAAAACAATAAAATTTCTAAAAATCCGAAATTATACTATAATTATTAATTTTTTTTTAACGAAAATTTGATAGATCTTCTTGATCGTCGCCACGAGACTACTTGCCAAGTTTCAGCTCGATCGGATCACGGGAAAAGGGTCAAAAATCCATCCAAAGCTTTTTTTGACGGCAAGCCGGGAAGCAAGCAAGCAGACGCCACGAGTTAATTATAAAGGGAGTAAAAATACTGAAAACGCACCTTTTGAAAAAATAATTTACACAAGTGTGCAATGCAGAATTTTAAGTAAATACTGAATTTTTTTACCTAAATGGCGCTGTATAAATTATCTTTTTTCATCTACCAGTTCCATCTGTAAACGGACCTTAATATCCAATTTTATCTTAACAATAAATAATCGGTGACATCATCTGCTTTACAACTGTGTTTTAAATTGTATGAAAATGTCCCACCAAGAGACATCGGAGATTGCTCTTATCTTACAGGCGAGATTTAAAGTCATCTCGCGCATCAGAGTGCATATCGGACGATCGAACAATATGCATCTGCATCCACGCATTATGCGAAGTCTTACTCGAAGCATCTATGGCGCAGATGAATTTGATTAATTTTTTTATTAAAAATCGACACTTTTTATTTAAATAGAAAAGCCCCAGGAGGCCTATGAAAAAACATTTGAATATACTTACAAAAAAGAAGTCAGAAATATACACGGTTATTTGGGAAACATTAATAACCTCTCAGGACTATATTCCTGCCTTGATTATGAGTCGAAAATGTTCAAGCTATCATGACATAATATCAATAGTTATTTTACTTTTTTTTTCAATATTTCTGATTTATTTTTTGTAAAACGGTGGACTATCATTATAGTAATTTATATCGATTATGAAAAATTGTTTCAATACAAGTTAAATAAAATGATAAAAACCCTGAAAAATTACCAACTGGAATGTTTTCATTGTTTTCCAATTGGAATTCAAAAGTTTTTATTTTTTTGTTTGACTTGTATCAAAGGAAATTAATTTTTCATATTCGATATAAGTTTCTGTGATGATAGTTCAACGTTTTATAAAAAATAAGTCAGAAATATTGAAAAAAAAACGCAAACTTTGATGTCGCATATCTCCATAACTATTGATATTAGGTCATGATAGCTCGAACATTTTCGACTCATAATCAAGGCAGGAATATAGTCCTGCGAGGTTATTAATGTTTTCCAAATAACCCTGTATAACAAAAATGCAAATTTTTATGTCGCATATCTCCAAAACTATTGATAGGTTCATGATAAGGTCATGGTTGCTTGAGCATTTTCGACTCATAATCAAAGCAGGAATCTACCTGTCAAGTATTGTGGACTAGCTATGTTATGCCCTATTTAGGTATATTTTTAAAATATGGTTTCTTGAGTTTTGGATTAGTTGTTTTCGAATGATTTTAACTTTGGATCTCGCAAATTTTGATATCGCATATCTCCATGGTAAAAAAGCAGGAATCTACCTGTTAAGTATTGTGGACTAGCTCTGTTACACCTTGTACATATTGGTGGTCCGTGTGATCAATTTTAATTTGTTTAAAATATCATAGATATAAGTTCTTAAATGGCAAATCCACTTTAAAATATGTTTAAAGAAAAAAAAATCATTTCGTGTTGTGGCTGCGAGAGTTCTGGAAAATTGCGATTTATTTATTGGTAATTATTTAATTATTCAATGTACAAAGTCACTTTTTTATTTTTTTATTGGTAATTATTTAATTATTCAATGTACAAAGTCACTTTTTTATTTATTTATTGGTAATTATTTAATTATTCAATGTACAAAGTTACTTTTTTATTTATTTATTGGTAATTATTTAATTATTCAATGTACAATGTCACTTTCTTATTTATTTATTGTTAATTATTTAAATATTCAATATACAAAGTCAAAACACAAATAAAACTTAATTCTATACTATTTCGCAATATATCACTCGTAAATTAACACACGCCAAAACAAAAACAGGACAATCCCGACTAATTTGCAACGGATTAAAACTATACAGTGACCTGCCACAACAGACCAAACAACTGACCACTGACAAATTCAAATCAGATGTGACAAAAATGCTAAAACTCGGCCAACTATAAAAAAATGACTTTGTATCTAAATTATATTATTATTATTTTTTATATTGAATTATGTAAAAATGTTATCCATAAACCTTTTAGGTTTCCATTATATTTTAATTAAAAAATGACCACTTTATTATCGCTGGAACGCTGTATTTAACATTCACTAGAACATTTCATCCTATTCTTGCACGTACGCATATCCGCGCTATTTATATCCAAATGCTGGTTTTTACGAACTTTCTAGATTATTCTAGCGTTTAGGAGAAGGCTCTCGTCGCTTCTCGGATGTTCCAGGCGTTTCCCGAATGGTCCTTCTATAGTGTTGTGACATATTACAAAGGGCTAGCTGTGCCCGCGCGGCTTCGCGTAGATTTTTAGTACGCTGTTTTTAGTACGGCTTTTTACGGATTTTTAGTACGCTGTTTTAGTACGGCTTCGTGTAGATTTTTAGTACGCTGTTTGGATCGTCATAGAACTTTCGCCAACCTTCTAGTACGCTGTTTGGATCGTCATAGATCTTTCGCCAACCTTCTAGAACATTCTCCCTCCAGAACTTTCAAAAAAATTATTGAATATACAGACTCACCGACACAGCCGGCGCGCCTATTTTGAAACAATCTGAAGCATTTGCGGCCTTCCCATAACAAAACAATGTGCTAGGAAGCACATTTTCGTCACCTACTCCCACCCACGCACAGCCACCCCCACCTTACTCGCATAATTTCGATGTGACACCAAGGGCTATCCACCACCATAACAACCTCTGGGTGGTTGTGGCTGGTTGTGGAGAAAACTTGGAGGATAGGGAAACACGGGTTTCTTTTTATATATATACAGGGTTATCTGTTAACATTAATAATCTCGCAGGACTATATTCAAGCTATTATGACCTAATATCAATAGTTAAGGAGATACGCGATATCAAAGTTTGCATTTTTTTTCAATATTTCTGACTTATTTTTTGTAAAACGTTGGACTATCATTACAGTAACTCATATCGATTACGAAAAATTCATTCGTTTCAATACAAGTTAAATAAAATGATAAAAACCCTGAAAAAATTCCAATTGGAATGTTTTCCAATTGGAATTCGAAGGTTTCTATTTTTTTTATTTGACTTGTATTAAAGGGAATAAATTTTTCATATTCGATATAAGTTACTGTAATGATAGTCCAACGTTTTACAAAAAATGAGCCAGAAATATTGAAAAAAAGTGCAAACTTTGATGTCGCATATCTCCTTAACTATTGATATTAGGTCATGACTGCTTGAATAATTTCGACTCATAATCAAGGCAGGAATATAGCCCTGCGAGGTTTTTAATGTTTTACAAATAACCCTGTATATCTTGCCGTTTCGTTACAATATTGTTTATTTCCGCGCAGCTTAGCTTCTGGTTCGCTCGTCCCTTCTACCATGTACCAGACAAATTGATTGAAATTGAAAATGGTTCCCTCTCGGGTCCCCGTCGATGGATCCGCGCGCTCTCGGCGGACAATGCGCTATTGAGCGTGTCCCTCCCGACACCGCAGCCACTAAATCTGCGCTCTCTCGCGAGGCCCCCGGTCATCTGCATTGCAAAGCGAGGGGACGTCGGGCCGCGGAATATCATTAAACAAATTATATCTGTACAGGCCTTTGTCCTTTTTAATATGTAGATCGGCTCCAAACTACAATAGAATGCGTTTCGCATTCAACAACTCCCGCGCGGCGGTAGATTGCGTTTTAGAAGTAATTGTCCAATAGAGGTGAAACTTTTTTGAGAACACGTCAGCCTCGACGATGGACCTTGCAATGGGATCCGAGGCGTCGCACACTGTAATATATTCGCAATCTAGCGGAACTTTATTCAAAAATTAAAAAGCAAGCAAATAAAAATTAGTAAAATATACACAGTAGATAATTACCTAGACTATATTTTTTGATAATTATTTGCTAACAGCACCGGTTTTCATATGGCAACCTGGCAAAGTGACACTTGCATAGGCCGTCATTCTGACAGCAACTTTGTTCGTTAATTTGAGTCATTGTGATCAAGAATAAAGTGATTTTTTTTCGAAATACAGTTACTAATACACATATATATTTTATCTTCACGTCTATGGCTACTTACAAAGTAAACTGTATTACAATATATATATTTTATTGCCAGATACAAAGCCATTTACTTGTACATTTCGAAATTGTAATATTTTTGAGGAAGTGTGACTTTGCTTTGATTTTACAAAAAATATCCATGGGTACCCAACGAGAAAATAATTTTATTTGCTGCTTTGGTTCATATTCTGTAAGATTTCATTAATTTGGCGGCACGTGTTTTCGACACTCGTACAATATTTTTTTAATTTTCTTTAGGAGTACCTACAGTAATGAAAAGATAAATATGTTAAGTATGGCTTTTAAGTAGCAAAAAAGGATCAAAACAGGTGCATTTAGAATTTTATAATATAAAAATACAACCAGGTTGATTCGAAAAGCACGCCTTGAGAACTAAAAATGTACGTTAGCAGTCTTAGCGCAAAAATAGATGCGAAGTTGGAGAAAAGCTCTAGAAAATTATCGAAATTTTTGGCTGAACATGATGGGTGGTTTGAAGATATAGTATCATTGCCTTCTAAGTTTCTCGACCTGCTTCCGTCCTCAAGTTCAGCAGGTTTAAGAGATTGTACAAGATCAGGTAGGCCTTGGAAGTCACTCGAAAATGTATTTCGAAAATCCAAAAGATAAAAATCATAGACCTAGTTTCTACAAAAACTCAAGAAGAATTAACGGTCGCCACTGAAGTTAGTCTGAGATCGTCGGGGAAAAGGGATGCAGCCAATCTAATGAAAGAGGCAGTTGCTGAGTCTCCTTACTACTACTCTACGAGCTACTCGAATAAAAAAATAGAGACGAATTTTTGGAGTACCAGAGCCAAACTCTCTCTAGAAGCCGCCTTGACACTAATGGTCAATGCCGAATTGAGTATCCACCAGTATACGATACTGAGACTACAGTCGAGGGGTAAAAATTTAAATATTTATCCAGCTTACCATCTTGTCAAGAAAGCGAAAACAGAGTTCCACCCTTCGCAAGATTCGATTAATTACAAAAATTGAAAAAATTTATTTTTTACAAGGATTTTATCATTTTGTTAAAGTTGTATTGAAGCAAATGACTTTTTCATAATCGATATAAGTTACTATAAAGATAGTACAACTTTTTTCAAAAAATAAGTCAGAAATATTGAAAAAAAAATGCAAACTTTGATATTGCATATCTCCATTACCATTGATATTAGGTCATAGTTGCTTGAACATTTTAGACCAGTATCCGATTCTTAACAAAGTACTTTCAGGGTTTGCGTTAATTACGTGACATGTTATATATAAAACAAGCTCAATTTGTGCAAATATAAGTCGAATGAACCGACTTTTGTTTTGTTTCTTGCATGAAACTCTATGAATTTGAATAGATTTTAGTCATGTGTACACATATAAAGAATATATTTATAAACATTCAGGAAAAGTTTCATAAATATCTATTCAGTACATGCGGAGATAAAAATTAAATTAGTAAACATTGTATTAAGTTCCGCTAGATTTGGAATATATAGTAAGTAGCAAAAACACCACACAGCATCGCAGAAAACATAAACCAGCCGAAATTGACGTCTTCGTTGTTTTTTTAAATTTCGTTAAAGATCAAAAAATTTTCTAAGTAGGCGTGTGACCTAAAATATATTAATTTATGGCGCAAGGGGCTAAAGTATTTCGAATTACAAATTACCAGGGTTAGTGTGATATGAAATTACCATTTGGGATTTATTTAAAAAATTCGAATTACGCCAAATTAGAATTATCGGGGTTCGAATTAACTTAATGTAAAATAGAAAAAAAAACACCCCTTTTATTAAAAATAAATTCCATATTTTTTAATTTTAAAAACTTGTTAAAATCCCTTTTCCTTAATTTTTTTATTGAAATACCGCAAATTTAAACTATCTTACTTTTTTATTTATTTATTTATTTTATTTAAATAGAGATGCGAACACGGAATACATGTTACATTAATATTCTTACTATTTTCAAACTAAGCTAAACGCTTGTGCTATGAAAATTGGACTAACTTGCTGTCTGTAGTGAGGTTCGAACCCGCGACCTTTGGATCACTTGTATCATTTTTAATCATCATTTTTAAATATTTTGTTCCAAACTAAGTTTCCTCGAGTATTTTTGTTGAAAAGCGCGACTTATTTACTACTTCTGATTCTTTCACGTATTCGAATGGACTATGCTAGAAGCATCTATGATCCTTCACATGACATAACACACATAGATTTCGCGGCTGGAAATGATACCTCTATATTTTAGGATATTGTTGTCGTAACATTTTTTACTCATAATTTACCATTAAGTATTATGGACAAGCTCTGTTACTCGCTATTTCTCTAGATATTCTCATTCTTCTTCAAGTGTCACTCTTCTATAAAAATTGAAACTAAAACTTAAAGTTCTGTATATGTTCCAAATATGAAAACCTTCCGTTTATTTGAAGGGACTATGCTAGAGACACCTTTAGTACATTCATATGAACTAGTTTTTTATAGCTTAATTGATTAATCATCCCTCTGGGGACAAAATTCAGTAACCATGTTCTCGGAACTTACCTACATATAAAAATATTGTTGTTTCCTCCAAAATATTTATCAAATGATTTGGCAATGTAGTATAAATAAAATGTCTTCAAAATTGGAACTGTTTTTATATTATGTAGGTACCTACTTATTATTTTATTTTATGCGAGTAAGAACTCGACAACTTATAGTTTAAATATTGAAAATTTTGAATGGAGAAATGTTTGGAACACTCATGAAATTTGTAATTTTATATTTTGTTTTTCAAAAATAAATGTCAAGAAGTCATAAAAGGGGCAGCATTTTTAGTTATTTTTCGAATCAGTTGGTCAGAGAGCATTATAGTAATTTTTCGAATCAGTAATACATATCTCCTTACCGTTTTTTTTTTAGTATTTAATATTTTTGGTCGCTATTTTTGAAGAATTATCCCATTGTTTGCCAAACTTATTATTTCATTTCGTGTTTTTTTATTCCTTATTTCGAACGATAAAAGAATCGGTGGGTTCCATCCGGGATCCGGGAAGAGATTTGAGAGTCGTGTAGACATTGATCAGTCTCTTTTCCCGGAGCTGATGTTGAATGCGTCCATCGAGACAAGCCGCTGTCAGTTTCGATACTTTTTCTTTCATACGTACATACATATTTCAACACGATCGGTCAGCTTTTAATGCATTCTCTGGTGATTAGTCAACGCGGTGGCTATTGGCTGCGGCCCGGAGGGGGGGAGGGGGTACGGCCTGCCTTGCCGACAGCGCCGCTGGATAAGGCTATACCAGAGGCGCAGCAGCATATTTGTGTCGGTAAGCATGCCATGTACCCAGTTTAGTCCCCGCATAGATTACATTATCGATATAAAAAAACATTCCCGCTCGACTTTTTTCATAGGTGAAACAGCATTCGCGGAATTATCGATTTAATATGTATATAATATATAAAACACAATGTCTGTCTGTCCGTCGGTTCTCTGTATTCTACATTATTAATGTGTGGCATCTTTACGCTCGGTTTATGGGAGTAATTTCATGAAAGCGACAGCGAAAATGTGTAACAAAAAGTAGGAATGATCGAATATATTAATTTTTTCGGCAGATTCATCTTTGACTTTAGGTATCGGAAGAAAATGTCAAATTCGATAAATTAGGGTTATGTTGAATTTATATTTATAATATCTCTGGATAACTTTGGATTATAATAAAACTCGACGAAAATAATTTTTAATATATATTTTATTGATTCCGACGAAAAAATTTGGTTGTAAAAGAATTTTATCCTCAATTAAGCGATTTAATAATACCCTTAGGAAAAATATGAATAAAACAGCTGTTCATTTAATATATACTTTTCATATGTAAGATGTTTTATGCTTAATATATTCACATGTATGTTTAATGGTACCTAAATATCTTTTTGATTCGAAACCACTTTATTTTTTTTATATGATTTTCAGATTTTCTTTGCGAGTACGAATAAATCAATTATTATTAAATTTTCTTGCCGTAGTATCGTTCTTCGTTCCGCTGTACTGCCTGCTGACTGCAAACACTTTTATATATATTTTTTATTTATTTGTTCTTTTTTACATAAATTAATATAATTTAACATTTAAAATAAGGAAACAATATATTCTACTAGCTCTATGAGAGTCAGAGACTCATGTATGGAGAAGGAGTATTGCAGGTACCTATAAAGTATAAATATGCATTAATCTAAGTAGTAAAAATATAATTGAATGTATAACAATGATTATATACAAATAAATATTATATTAGTAAGAAGTAGTAGCAGCCTTAAATATTTACGTGGAAGGTGCAATTTGTTGTGAACTGACATTTTCAAACAGTTTCATGATCATATTATGTGTCTAGTAGGTGTTTGTATACATGTTTTTTGGTTTCAATTTTAAATTTATTCAGATCTTTTATTTTTTTGATTGTTAGGGGGAGATAATTAAAGAATTTAATACAAACAAAACTACAATGACTTTGAGTTGTGGTAAAATTTAATTTTGGTTTGCTAAGTGTATCTCTAAATCTTGTAGATCGAAAATCACTTCTTGTATTTGATGTATTTTTTAATTTTGAAGATTTGGTTATTGATTTTTTTTTGTAATTATCTATTATTCTTGGTACCTTGTACTATATATAGTTGGACACTTGGGTAGTCATTTTTTTCTTTAGAATTATTTTAATCATAATTTTTTGGGTTGTTTCTAATTTTGATATAGTGGTTTTATATGCCCCTCCCTATCCAATAATACCCAACTTTAATTGGGATTGAACAAAAGCGTTATATATTATTTTTACTCCCTTTATATTAACTCGTGGCGTCTACTTGCTTGACGAAAAAACTTTGGATCGATTTTTAACCCTTTTCTCGTGATCCAATCGAGCTGAAGCTTTGCAAGCAGACTCGTGGCGATAATCAAGAAGATCTATCAAATTTTCGTTAAAAAAAAATGGATTTTTCAAATGTTTAATGGTTTTTTCATGCAACTTACTAAGTTGTATGAAAATATTTCAACGCGTCTGGTAGATACGGAACCGGATAATAGTATAATTTTGGATTTTTGGAAATTTTTTATTACTCCCTTTCGTAGCGTCGCTCGACCGAAGCCCAACACGTAAGTTAAGCGCTAAACCAGTTTCCACTAGTAGATAAATGAGAAAGGGAGTATAATAAAAATTTGTTTTTTATGATTTACTTTTAAAGATTTTTTTGTGATAGGATATTTCTATGTCTCAAAAATATGTAGGCAGTTTTTTTTAAATTTTGTTCTCTTCACTAAGACTTTTTTTCAAAAATTTAAAGCTCGCTGTATTTTTTTAAGAAGTCAAACGTTTTGGAATCAGACAGTGTACCAATAAATTTTCGTTAGTTCATACCTCTATATTTTGGTGGTCCTTGATTATCTTTAATTTATTTGATGCAGGTGCTTTATAAACAGCTTTACATAAATATTCTTGCACATACTGGAAGAGCACTGTCTGCTATACTACAGTAAAATACTAGTATAGCAGGAATGGCATCAAATGTAGTGCTTACTTTGCTGCCAAGACCCTTAGCAACAATGATATATGTTCGTATATTTTTGTTAACAATATAAAGTGCTGTCATCTATTGTTATTATAAAAAAATTATTAAATAAATCAATTATTATTATTTAAATATATATGTTTTGTGTGACGACACTGTCTCTCTAGACGGATATCGACATTCTCTAGCACCCAGTGGCGTGCAGTGGGTATAAACTTAGGTTATGCTGTGACCGACTATTTACCTATATTAAAAAAAAAAATGTATATATACCTATAAAAGTATATACATTTAAAAAAAAATTAATTTTATATAATGAACTATTTTGAGTAGCTTCAATCCACAAAAATAACTGCACTATAAAAGAAGTATTGTAAACAATATTTCCTAAATAAATAAATATTTTGTATAGGTATAGCTAATACGGCGAAAAATTTCCATATATTTCGAAGACGATTTATATATAATTAAATCGGGAACAATACTAATTTCAGATATACGTTTCTTTTCACAAAAATAAATCAAACATTTTATGATATCATTATGATATGACAGATAAGACATGGTATTTGTCGTGTAGGTATTGAATTGTCGTATTGAATAATTGACATGAAGTTAAGCACAGAAAAGTCGGAAATAAAACTTCTAGCCGCAGGCTTACGGCTAGAATTTTAAATCGAAACGTCACCTTAAATGGAAACGTCAGAAATAAAACTTCTAGCCGTAGGACGAATTACGGCTAGAATTTTAAATCAACTTATTCTTAAGATAAGGATTATTTAATTAATGTTTGTTTCTCAGAATCTTTACTAATGCACAGCTTTTTTGCTTGTATGCGCTGCACGCCACTGCTAGCACCTGTTCATCGTCCACAAACAGAAACGAAGTGTTATCACACTGCACGCTGTACACATCTCTTCAATTTTTTTCAACATTAGCATGGTGCATCATGGGAAATTTAATCAACACGTGATGCGCGAGCGGTGACCCCCGCGGTGACATTAATTTATCTGCAGCCAGCGCGCGGACTGCAGGTTGCAACAATCACTCATTATCTGCACCAGGCTGCATGCATTCCCACGGCCGTGACGCAACGCCTGCTTCACAATGGCCCTCCCGGCAGACTGCTCGGCGCTGGCTGCTCCTCCGACGAGCTCTTCGACACCTGCAGAGTGGAAACACTCGCGCGTCATGCCGCCCGTGACGCGCGCATCAAAAGGCGTCGCTGCTCCTTCGCTCCCTCGTCTCCACAATGAAGAGGACCCACCACATACCCTGAGTCGTTCTATGCGCAAAAGCGTCCATATCGGCCCAGCACGTTCGCCGCCTGGTTGGCATTATTTTATGCTAAAGCAATCTCCTCGCTCGGCCTTCGTCAATACAACACGCAGAGATGAAAACCGGGCGAGTCGGTCGCACAAAACCTTCATTGTCCCGCGCTTATACCAATAATAAAATTTAAATAAAATACATCACCCAAACAAGGCGCAGGACGTAGAAAACACAACCCCTCCGTGGAGGGAAAAAGACATAAAGAAAAAAATAATAAAACATAAAAGATTCGTGACCAAAGAAATCATCACCGACGGTTCAAACTCGTCTCCACAGACCACGACCACACACCGTCCAGAAATATTGACCACTCCAGAAACTTCACAATCCTGACTTGTTGGTTTCGAGTTATATTTCTTTGGCACACATAAAACACCGCGTGTTAAAACAATATAAAGCGAAAACTATACAAATGTATAAATATATATTACCACGACCATAGCGACTTCGGAATCATATAAATCGTTATAGTATACTATTTAAATATAATTTTATTTTATCGATATCTTATCAACAGGCCACTCTAGCGAAATTCATCACAAAAAAAATGAAATTAGAGAAAAGAAAAACTAAAAAAAATGCACAACGTATCGAATTCAAAACTTCCTGTACGAGAAATCAGTGTTATGCACCCACCGAACTACTGGACTATTAACGAGAGTCGCCATATTCTGTCATTGGTTGATTTCTACATCATTTTTAAAAATTAAAAAATTGTGAATTTTTTAATTTTTGATTTCTTTCTTCAGTGTACGATTGACCAACTAATTAACAATCTCGTCGTTTCAGCAGGGATAAACATAGAGAATACACTACACTCTTCTGTTATGTTATACCACTTTTGCCTTTTCCACTTTCATACATCTATTTCTCATCTCATGCACGCTATTTCATTGTTGAAGGTTTGCACAGGTCCTGCAATAATTGGTTTATCTGGTCAAGCCAGGTTTTATTATTATTATTTATTTAATATTCACGGAAGACCAACAGCACAACAAAAAAGCACAGAAAACATTGATATAATATAGATGACCAATTACAGGTCTCCACTTTTAGAAATATGTTAATAATGATAAATATTTTTTCAATTGATTCAGCAACATTGTAGATTGACATTTAAAAAAAATATTGATCGTAATATTATATATATACGAATTATAATGAAATATTACTGACGAATTCAAAAAAAAAATTATAATTGTGTTCTATAACGCCACTCTGGGACAGGCATAGCCTAGTAGAGTGGCATAATCCACAAATTTAACAAAAAAATATGTGTAATTTATCTTATATTTTATTGTTAAACTAGTATTAAGTACCTTTATTTGTAAACAAGGACTTTTTTGAAATAAATAAATAAAATAAAAAATAATAAAAAAATAAATAAAAAAAATAAAAAATAATATTTGTATATATCTACTTCTTTTATTTGATTAATTATACCAACATGTTTAAGGAAAACCTTTCATGTAATAGTAAACAAAATATTATTAATAATCAATTAAAATTAACTACTTACTAGCCCAATTCTAAAAAATTTTCCAATAATTACGAGTAATCAAGAAATTCAGTAACAATATTTTAAAATAATTTAGAAAAACAAGAAACAAAAGACATTTCATTTTGATATTTTGACAGTTACACAACACCCTGACGAAAACATGTTGGTGTAATTAATCAAATAAAAGAAGTAGATATATACACATAATACAATCAGTATTTTTTTAATGATAAATGTGTTATGAAATAAACTTACGCGTTTAAGTATTATATAACAAGAAAGAATAAAAAATTTTAAACAAAGAAAAAGAGACTTTATTATTAGCAGAAAAATGTAGGCAGGTTAAAATATGTTACAAGTTCAATTAAAAAAACAAATGGTTTTCTATTCACGAATTTCCAACTTTAAAATCCTCCAATTAATATGTCGTGATTTTTCACGGGTTACGGATATTTAATTATAAAAGTTTAAAAAAACCCGTCATCAACTGTCTTACTCATGCTCATTACGCGCAATTGTATAGCCTCCAAATAATAATATAATGATATTATAATATATATATTAGTTAGTTCTCCGCATTAATATAAACGACGCCATTTACAGATTCGACGAGTATGGTTATAAAATATCGCATTCACATCTTTCTAGCATACGATAATACATTTATTTGCACTGGGTACCTAGCCACGCAGCATTTAATGCGGCTTTTATATTTTATTAATGAGATTATTATACTCGATACCGCGTCCCTGAGAGGGTAGGAAGGGGGGAGATAGTGGGAGTGGGAGGGGCGGGCTGCCCCTACATGGCCGCGCTGCCGCTAGTCAGACCTTATGGCACCCGAGAAGGAATTGCCAATATGTCTTGTCACAATTAATTTATATACATAATATACCTGCTCTCTGCCAATTGTCGCTAAGAAATATTGTATTATAATATATACCGCACACACTGAGCATTCTTTTTTATGTTTTTATCATTATTTAATAAGTCTGTACCTAACATATAAAGAGGTCCAGTTTTTCAACCGGCCCTAAATGCGTTAGCATTTAACTATTTTTTGATGATTTGAAATTTGTATCTGATTGCGTCGATTACTGGCAATTGATTTTATGCAATTCGACGGCGACAATTATATCTTAGTCGTCGTCGATAGAGTCAGATACAAATTCCAAATAACTGTACCGAAAATAACCGGTAAAAATAAAGGTTTAACCATCATTCTTTCGTATATTCCACTCTTCTCTAATAAATTAATTTTAGTTTTACAGTTAGCAGAATTTTACCGATGTTGTTATTAGTATAAAGGGTTTTACTTGTGTTTGGACGTGTGTGTATTACAAATTATTTTTAATTAAAATAATCATGTTACACCAAAAAGTAACTGCCATATCTTTTGTTTTAACGTTTCGATACAATTGTACTTTTTATTTAAACTTGTGTCTAAATAAAAATAAATAAAAAGTACAATTGTATGACTTGACATGATGGTGTAATGTCACGTAAACAATGTGGTATTATGTTACATTATTATATTACAAAAGGTATAATTATACAAGGAAGTTGTTTCATCTGTTGAAATGATCGTATGTTGGGTGTAAAAGCAAAGGTAGCAATATCCATTAATTAGTAAGTAAAGCCTCAAAATACCAAAATAAATAGAATATACTGTTTAAAATCATCTCTTTATATTAATAAAAAGTGTTTTAAAATGATTAAAAAACTTAAAAATTTCTTTCAAATTTAAAACATTTCTTAATTATCTAAGTATGGATTCTCGATAATGAAGTAAACTTTATATGCATAAAAAAACATATTATGCGTACATATAAATATTCGTTAAAACTTTGTTCCGCCTAGGACACTAAAAACGATTTTTTTGAACGCTGCCTGTCGATTAATGCTTATATTTTCTTAATTATTGTAAATAGTGTTCAGTTTATTACTTTTGTGTAAGAACAAAGGTTCTATTTAAGTAATTGCTTTAAAAAAATTGCAGTTTAGAGTATACATTCTGATATAAGTGAATAATAAAAACCCACATTTTCGTAACAAAAAACGCCGAAATATGCATTTGCAGTGAATGTCCAGCCTTAAACTTAGTTTGGAAATAGTAAGAATATCGATGCCACGTATGTTCTGTATTCGCATTTGTGTATATTTTTACTCCCGTCTACTTGTCTTGTCTGCTTGTCGATTTTTAACCATTTTCCCATGATCCAATCGAGCTGAAACTTTGCAAGCAGACTCGTGGCGACGATCAAGAACATCTATCAAATTTTCGTTAAAAAAATTAATAATTATAGTATAATTTCGGATTTTTAGAAATTTTATTGGTTTTTTCAAATTGGAATCATTACCACAGTTTGATTACTAGCAACGCGGCGGCCCGATAACGTCGCGGAATATTTTCTAAATTTGAATTACTCCGTCGGTATACATAATAGGTACTTCACTTCGAATTTCGAAAATCTAAATTAACTGACAAATGTTTTTATAATTTAATCTTCAAAGCATGAAGTGTTTTATCAAAGCTCAAAACATCTGACATTTTAGAAATATATTAAATTACTGTAAGTTTAGTGTTATGTTATATGTTTTAATTCGTCTTTAATTGTGTTATATTTTACAAAGAAAGGGAGTATAATAAAAATTTTATGGGTTACTTTTTTTTATGGTTTCTTGAATTTTTGTGTGATTTTACGACGAGCGGTTTCGGGATGACTTTAACCCTGGGCCCCCTTTGTGTTGCAGTGCTCCAGGTCCCCGCTGGACTCGGGGGCCGAGGAGAGCGGCGAGGAGTCCGGCAGCGAGCCCGAGTCCCCGGGCCAGCGCCAGCGGAGCCCCTCCCCCGACGGGATGACCATGCACAGGTACGGCACCGCCAGGTAACTATTGCTTGACCAGCGTAACTTGGCGCGCGGCGACTGCGGGAACTAAAACCCGCCCCGCCCGCACCCCCTCGCCCTGTCATTCACTTCAATCTCGAATTTGGTCCGGAGCTATGACATCTTGATTACCAATATACACTGAATCATTATGTCCAAAACATCCTAAACAGTCCGGGATGGTGCGAGAACAATCGCCAGTGAAGTACTAAAGTTTTGCGAAGCTGAAAAAGCAAATAAGCCGATATTACCGTCTGACAGTTTGACAGATAGAACGGTCAACTACGACACCGGTCATCGGACATTCTGTACATTATGTATTGTGTAATAAATCTGCACCCTGGCTACTTCTGTTACGCGACAGGGACGCCCTCCCTCGCACGCCAATTTATAGTGGTCGCATTCTACTAGAGCCTCCAAATATTCGTGATTCCAACTATTCGAATATCGAATAGTTAATGATAATATATTCGGATATTCGAATACATTCGTAAAATTTTTAAGAAAGGGATAATTTACTTCGGATGATAAATACGTTCTATATACCTATTTAAAAAAAAACACAATAATTGTAGTGTGTTATGAAAAAACTACAAAAAATATATTGAAAAATAATGTTGAATTAAGAAATACAAATTAAAGAAATACACAAAAAAATATCTCTTTAAATAAAGTAATTTTTTGTTTAACACCACTTTATTGAGTTTAAACCAACTAGCTTCGACTCACAACTGAGTCTTCATCAGGGTTCAGTATTAACTAAATAAAAACAGAATTACGAACAATTAAGAAAGCATTAAGGGAAGAAAGAGACAGAACGTCAACTGTGGTGGGGGTTGAGGGAAAGAGAGTGGGTGTGGGTGGGTGTAGTTAATTGGAAGGGAAATATATCTAGTTGGTTTAAACTCAATAAAGTGGTGTTAAACAAAAAGTTATTTTATTTAAAGATATTATGTCTCACCACAATGTGTTTGCTTCGTGTGAAAATTTAAAAAATATCTCGATAACTGACAAAATTTTAGATATGTTTATATTACCTACTTCATATCTCACAACCCACGCGCAAGATTTTTGAAAAGGCATAATACAAGAATACGGTCCTGTTGTTCATGCAATGAAAATGAGTACTTCGCTGTATAATTGAATGTTCCGAATACAAAATGAAGGATAATCGATTCTTATATAATAAGTATTAAATACAATATAACACTTTAAAGTTTAGAAAATTGTACCATGCATTTTGAACGTCAGTCATTACTTTAAGAACCATAGAAAAAGACATGTAAAAGAAAAAGCGTAAACCATAAAGAAAAATAAATATTATACAATATGAATTTAGTTTTTCATGGTAACACCAAACATTCGTGCTAACCGTAAAGTACATTAATAAATTTTTGGATTTCGTTTAAAAAATATTCTCGTAATTTATGAATTAAAGAAATAAATCCAAACATCATCAAAATAATCACACTATGTTAACGTAATTTTATCTAAATAAAATAATCGTTCTCTAAATTAACCTAACCAAACCTAACCTAACCTAACCTAACCTAACCTTTTTTCACTAGTTTTGAGAGGTGCTATCACTCTCATCATATAATATTAAATACAGTGTGGCATCGGCCTATATTTTCAGTTTTTGTTATTTGTCTTTTTAAAGGTACCTAGTAGACATATGTTGGTTTTAATTAGATAAGCGAAATCTGAGAAGTTTTATGCCTTTTGGTAATTTCGTCAAAGTTTGCAAGAATTCTAACAACGTGGCTTCGATGCATTCACATAGTCAACAAGTAAATTTTATTGTATAGTAATAGAAAGATTAATTTCGCGTGGTAGTTGCCACATCGTAGCTAATGTTGACCGTTGGGCGACCATTGGCATTTGCGTATGATGAGCCTATTTTTCAACGTTGAAAATACAATTTATTATCACCGAAGAGGTCTGTCACCAATACATCTAATTATCAGTGTATTTGTGATTGAAATTATAATCTAATTTTCCTTTATACTCAATTGAACTTTGTAATGCACACACGTTGAGTTATATTTATCACTACTATAGTTTCGAAAGGAGCAGTCTCTCTCATCATCAGGTGTAAATTATAATTGCAAATTAAAATAATCATGTCGCACCGATGCAGAGATGGGCCGGCGTTATAGCCGCTGTAGAAGCCGCGGAAGAAATGGGTACAAGAAGCCAACAATAGGGAAGGATGGAAAGGCTATGGAAGAGGCCTATATCCAGCAGTGTAGAAATAAAGACCGAATAAGAAGAAGAAGATGTTGCACTACAAAGTAACTGCCGTATCAATCAGTAATATATAATTTTCTATTCACGCAACACATGCGCCACACGGCGACAAATTATGTTCTGAGTTTCGTCGCCCTCGTGGCGATTATTATTATCACTGTTTTTGAATAATCCGACAGGAGGACCGAGCGGTTTGTGTCTTGACTATTTTTTTTTTGAGTCTGTCCGCGTTACTTCCGCTTTTGACACGATAAAATATATAGCAAGTAGTTCTTGTACGTATCCAGTGAGTGTGACCACATCTTTAGTGTAGTGTATGCCATTCAGGAGATATCACGCAGTTTATTGACAATACGATTGTTACTGACTAATTGGAACCAGACCCTATGTACAAGTCTGGAAGGCCCGGGAACGGAAGAGGCCGCACGGTTTTATCGGCTCGCGACGCGGGTGGCGAGCACACAAAAACACCACATCTAGGATATTCATCCGTATTCTGAAAATAACAATGTCTGGATCTTTAACATCTTTATCCCAACACTTCATAGACGATAATAAAAATTAAAAATGTCCAGAGCCGATTTTGTAATTCTACGGCTCAAATACACTGTATTAAAAGGTGATTTAAGAAAGATTGTTTCTTACAAACGTATTAATTTCTTCATCCACAGCGTCCAGATGAAGTATCATGGCTAAACTTGTCATGACCGCGTTACCGCGTATTCAAATCTTCCCATATTGACATTTGACAGATAACAATTTACATCTTTCTCCCTCCCTCTATATCTATCTCATGTAGAAGCTTACAGAAACAAACACCGACGTAAAGCTGTGTCCCGTTTATTTTTAATTTTTATTATCGTCTATTAAGTGTCGGGATAACGATCTTAAAGATCCAGACATATCTGTCAAATGTCAGGATGGGAAGATTTGAATACGCGGTAACACCGAACGCGGTCATGACAAGTTTAGCCGTGACATTTCATCTGGACGCTGTGGATGAAGAAATTAATACGTTTGTAAGAAACAATCATCTTTTAATACAATGTATTTGAGCCGTAGAATTACAAAATCCGCTCTGGACATTTTTAATTTTTATTATCGTCTATTAAGTGTTGGGATAAAGATCTTATAGATCCAGACATTGTTATTTTCAGAATCGGGATTGACTCTATTTCTTTTTTGTGTAATGTGTGCACTAGTAAATGTTTTGAAACGAATTTTGCAGGGATTCCGGACCGGATGGAATCTTCGGTCCCGGGGGGCCCGTGCTGTATCCCCCGGGAGTGATCCTGAGCCTCGCGGCCGCTGCGCAGGAGCAAGGTATGCGGGGTTAGTTGTGGCGCCACGCCTTCAAGATATATTATTCCTTCAATTTACCCATCTGACTTCTGTAGTCGAAAAGGGGATCGATTTACGGATACACATGCTTATTTAGTGGGATGCTAATGAGCATACTGAAATAGAAAATTCAAGTGAACCAATAAATCAAAACAGTTTCCCGAGTTTCCATCCGCACATTTTTGATTTTAGTTTTTATAATTTTTATTGTAAGATTTGAATCATTCATGCCTTTTAATAATGTTTCATAAACATTATTTCTCGCTATATTATTTTTACACAACGGTGACCGAGTATTCCGCAGACATTCGTGATTCCTGTAATAAGTCACGAAAAGTAATGTTTTATCATCTCCCCAACGCGCCATATTTGTTTCATCTGTCGCGGACTGAGAAGATCGCATTGATAATACTAGCCGCGAAGCCCGCGAATGACATAAGCATGCTCATAATAAGCAAGCCTGTTCACGCATGCTCCAAAGATACCCCTTCTCATGGTGAATGACAGTGGCATGCTCATTACTAGCAATGTGCGTACACACATGCCACTAATAAGCAAGGTCTAAAGAAGGTCGATCCTGCGCATGCTCACGTGCCACTAATAAGCATGTGTATTAGTAGCTCAATATCAGGCATAGACGTACTATAAATATAGACTTCTTTTTTGGGTCGCAATCCTAGGATTGGTCTGCAACAAGCACTCGCCCTCTCCACTCAGTGCACATCTCCGATAATCTGGTCTACGTAGCTTAATCTCGGGCGGCTTCTACGATTGTTGCCTTCAACATTTCCCTTGAAGATGGTTAAAAGCAGGCCCGGATGCCTTATATTGTGGCCTATCCAAATTGCTCGCTGTTGGGCGATTCTGTTAAGGAGCCGCCTATTTTCGCCCACTCTGCTCAACAGCTCGTCGTTTCGGATGTGTTCTGACCAACGGATCCTCGCCATGCGCCTGTAGCACCACATCTCAAAAGTTTGTAGTAGTACAGTTTTGAAATAGTACTTCGTATAGTTCATTGAAGCAGATGAAGTGTTGTATGTTTGGGTACCTACTACAAATGAAGCGCACACTCTGAAGTCTTTAAATTGGTGAACGTGTGCGTGTTGAAGTCTTCATTCTGAAATGAAGTTTTTCCCTTCGCTAGTTGGGTGTCCTCAATTTTAAAAAATTGACTCAAGTAAGTATTAGCATAGTTATTACACTTTACAGTTTCGTAATTATGTCATATTTTTTGACACTTGAAAAGCTTTATCTAAGGACAAAGTGTAAATCATAGATAATGTTAAATCATTTACAATTCCGACAAAACTTACTTTATTCCTTTTTCAATAAAAAAACCGACAATCCCTTCAAATTTACAAATTATTGTACATGACACCAACTGCAAAAAAACTAACTGCAATGACAAATGCTCAACCCTAGAATCTAAAAGAGAACTAAAATACCTTGGTGTAATAATAGACCAACACCTAAAATGACACAGCCACATTAGCTAGTTGGTCAAAAGAATAAGGAAATGCATATATATGTTCATAAGATTGCGTAACACACTAACCATAGATAATTTAAAAATGGTTTATTACGCTTCTGTCCATGCACTACTCCAATATGGAATCATTGGATGGGGAGGGGCGTATAATAACATCATAAACACAGTGAAAGTAATCCAAAGATCAATTATAAAAGTAATATTAAAAAAAAGAAAAACCTTCTCTACACAATTACTTTTCTCTAAATTCCAAGTTCCAAAATTAGAGAATGTTTACAAAAAAAACGTCAATTATACAACTAATTAAAGAAAACATAACTGCTAAATTTGAAAAAAACACATCATTAAGATTCAAAAATAATTTTAAAATCCCAAAATATAATACCAAACTGTGTCAACAAAACTACATATACTTGGGCATAAAAACTTCAATAACCTACCTACAGATATTAAGAAAATCGATGACTTACAACAATTAAAGAAAAAAATAAACCAACACTTTAGATCGATACAATTTGACAATGCATAACAAGACATATAGCTAACAAGACATATAGCTAACAAGACATATAGCAATGACATATAGCTAACAAGACATATAGCAATTGACAATGCATAACAAGACATATAGCTAAGGAACAAATAAGCCAAATCCAAAATAAACTAATAAAGTGTAAGCCCCTCACCAAGCACATGAGCAAGTCTCATTTTTGGAGAGGCAAATCAATAAAATAAAATGTATCTAAGTAGATTGTAATAGACAAATGTATTATGATTTAAATGTAGTTTTAATATTAAATAAAAAAAAAATTAAAATAAAAATTAAAAAAAAATTATGTAAATCATTTATTTGAAAATAATTTTATTCATTGATAATAACATAATGTTTGTAGGAACTCTTCGTATTTTTGTTGTTTAATATTTTTTTCATTTTTATGGTTTGGGCTTTGTTCTAAGATAAAGTAATTCATATATCATAATACATGGTGAAAATTTCGAAACTTTTAAGTGTTATAATCTTGTACAATATTTAATTACAAGAGTAAATTCTGTTTTATTTTGAAATCTAGGCACTCAACTATGTCGAGGGTAATTATTCTCAAAAAGATCCGTTACACCACCCACCGTCTACAATTATGCCGAGACGTTTACTGTCAGTAATTTTCACTTTCAAACTCGTCATTGGTGAAAAACGTCCGTGACCAGTGAATATGCTACTCGGTCCCACTCGGCTCTTCCCACCCCTTAACATATTTTGAAACCAGAAATTATCTCATATTGCCACACTTTACTAATATCATTAGCAAGCTTGAGTAGCTTGTTGGTCTTGTGTTTAGGACTCTCGCCTCGTGATCCAAAGTCGCGAACCTCACTCCAGACCAGCAAGTTAGCCCTATTTTCATAGCTCAGGTGTTTAGCTTAGCTTAAAAACAGTAAGAATATTGATGTGACACGTACCTATTCTGTGTTCGCATCTTTATTACAAAAAAAATCATCAGTAGAATGTTTATAATTAGCACAGTTTACTATTTCTTATCTTATGTATGTTAATTTAGGATTTGTTGTTCATTTTTGAGAAATAAATAAAATATTAATTAAAAAGTTATTGTTCCACCACGCAAACGCTAGACCGCAAAAACCTACAAAAAACTAGAGATCTGGCACTACGCTTGGTCGTCCTCTCTCGAGGCGCTGGTGACACCCCGCTCGTCACATGGAGAATGTTAAGATTGCCTTTTCAAAGATGTCCTCGTATGTCCATATATCTTCCCAAAAATTGTACTATACGATGGTACACCCATGAAGTGTGACCTTCTCCTACAAGATAGATAGATGAAATAAAGGTCCTCTTTAAATGATGCTATCGGAACGACTCAGAACGTAAGGAGGTATAGAGATGTGTTGTGCATCAAGTTTCAGAGAGATAATAAATGATCACACGATGATGAAGAAGAATACGACAGACCTTGTCTCCTAAATTTTATCTACAACCCTAATAAGGAAAAAATAAAAGCTAAAACTAGACCATTACCCACCTTAAATCAATCATGACAAATCATGATTTATGTTAGGTTTGGTTAAGAAGCGTGATATAGTTATGTTTTTATTTGCGCCATATTAAGATCTTGTAACCGTGACTTCCAGGTGGTGCCGGCCAACCGCAGTTC
>JADDOH010025071.1:0-130476 GCA_016648135.1 Agrypnia vestita | reverse complement strand
AGCCCTATATTTGAAAAATAAGTATATGACAAATGAACAGCTGATTTTATTTATATTTTTACTTAATAGGTATTATTAAATTTTGGTCTCGAAGCCAGAGAAGTCACATATGCACGGAAAATATCCCAGAAAACTACACACAGAAGAATTAATCGAATTTCCTTTACTTTACTAAGGGAAAATTTGCTTCGATATACGAGTGTTTTGTGATATGAGCACATTTACGGAATGTATTATGGTCGTGAGTAGAGGTTCAACAGTAAATTCTTTATATAGGAAAAGTTGTATGTGTATAAAGGTATATTTGAAAACAAACTTTTTATTACATCAGCGCGTATCTTAGTATGCACGTTACGTCATGCCTTTTATTAATCTGATCGTTATTATCTCGCGTGTTGATGATCAACGAAATGATTTTACTATTTTTATTCTCGACGGATCTGTGTGGCACGGTTTTATTACGTTGGCGTGGTATTCTGAAGTCTGTTTTAGATGGTGTAAACTGTATGATACACAGAATACATATATCCAATATCTCTTTGTATACATTCTGTATCTTATTCGTGGATTTTGCAGTGTTAAATATGTTCTAAACATATGATTAATCTCCCTTTCTTATCATTACCTCATTTATAACTTGCAAAATGGCACAAATCGCTCTTTGAGGGCGGATTGCCTTATTTTAAGAAGAAGAAGAAATATGTTCTAAGATTTTCACGGGCGTTCAGAATTTTCTGTTTTGTGTTGTCTGGGTTATTATGCCGTTACGACCTTTCGGGCCGTAGTTTCAGGGTTCATCATCAGGGCTGATGTTTTTTCCGATTCCCTAGAGTCTACGATACTCTGAGTACTCTACTTGAGGTCTAATTCGCCTAAACTACTTCTACAAGTGCGTCAACTCTATTAGCTATGACACTTTTACTGACGTATAATAATACACTTTACTTAATTTACTTTACTAATGCTTACTTTAAATTACTTATTATAATATTCATCGTAAGTGTATTATTTTATTTCATGAATTCCAAAGGGTAAAAATTCTGACAAAAACCCTCTTAAACATTTATTTTTAGAGAAATTGAAAATAAATTAAATTTTAATAAATATTATTATTAAGTTCTGCGGGTTATCTATTTTTAAGTGTTACAGCTGTCTTGGCTTCTAAGGCCATTATCAAACAGTGGATATACCACGTACAAACGACTTATTTATAACATTTTAAGTTACCCCTTCCCTTTTAGAGTAATTAGATATTTGTGGTGAGGCCCTATATTAATGTTCGTTTTTTTCCGGGCACTTATCATTAAAGGTGCCTCGGTTTACTTTATGCTTAATTATCAAAATTCCCCGTTTTCTGCAAGTGTTATTTATAAATATTATTTTAATTTATGTCCTTAATTTTGTTTATTTTTAAATATTGAGAAGTGGAGAAAAGATCATTTTTTGTTGACTATTTAAAAGTTTAATATTTGGATTTGGATTCATTTTAAATTTCATTAATAATAATTATGAAAATTTAATTTATTTTAAGTTTCGCTAAAAATAAATATGGAGTTCTACAAATTAAACACAAAAACCATAAATAAATAAAAAAACCTCTTAAACATTTTATGGAATATTTAAAAAGGGAAATTAACTAGGCGTAAACACTTGTACTGGTGCCGCCTTAATCTTTCATAAAATTAACTATAAATTAACTATAATAACTATAAAATTACAGTTTTTGTGGTGTGTTTTTTTAATTTATTTTTATTATTTAAAATATGATTGAGACCTGAAAGGTCTATTAATAACATTTTACATAAAAGTTCGATGTAATAATATAATAATAATAAGGAAACAAAGTAATTTGTTATATTTGGCATTTTTAATTTTTTTACTTCTATTTCGAAATTGTTAGTAGGTAGTCAATTGTTTGGTCTATTGGGGTAGGTCGTGGTATAATTTTAATCCGTTACAAATTAGTCGTTATTGTCCTGTTTTTGTTTTAGCTTGAGTTATGTGATAGTTTTTAATCGTTCTAGTGTAGTGTTGATGATATCAGTGTATTTTGTGTAATTTAATATCTTCTTCTTGTATTTCGCCATTTGCTAACTTGTGAATGAGTTTTAGTTTTTCAGGTATTTCAAATTGTAGAACATTTTAATTTCTTATCTTTGGAGTCTGTTTAGGTTTGCCATATTTCCGGTTCCCCAGAAGGGTATCATATATTATATTCTAAGTATTTTGTATATTCTATTTCGGAGAGTGTTTCGTTGTGTATTTTTATATCCATTTATTATTATTTATTTACAATATCATGAAATATGCTACCCACTGGGTTTATCCAGCGTGTCCATGAGAAGTCTAATGTGTTATTAATAATAATAATAGTTGGATAATTTATATAGCGTCGTTTTCGCTATATAAATTACTCATCTCAAGGGCGCTTTACACAGAAAATTATCTTACAAGACTTACTGCTAAAAAAAACTTATTTACTATTACTTATTCACTAGGTGGCATGCAAGAAATGGAATCAACGTTTAATACTTTAATAGTTGGGAATGCCTGGAAGAATTAGGTGTTTTCGCGGAGTGCACATCCACACACCAGGTTTTGAAAACATTAGCTAGTGTTGTAGTGGTCTGATTCTATAGGTTTTTATAGGATTGTCTAAATAAATGCGTCTTTACTTGTTTTTTAAACTGTGGTAAACTTTCTGTTTGTCTCAGTTTATTAAGTAGTTTGTTCCATAACTTTGGTTCAGCCACCGAGAAAGCGCGATCACCGAAATTAGTTTTGTGGACGCGATTTACTTCAGCTAACCTTTGTATTAGATGTTGATGCTGAGCGAAGTGTTAGTTGTCTGTTATTTGCGGAGAGTGGAATGCAGAAGTTGGTTATGTACTGAGGGGCCATGTTGTGAATAGCCTTGAATATTGTGAGGCAAAGCTTGTATTCAATCCTCTTTGGACGTCTACGCTAGTGAATATTTTGAAGATGGTGTTGTGAGAGTTGTTGATTGTGCTGGTTGTTGTGAGTGTTGATGTTGTGGCTTGAAATACCTTATCGAAAGCAGGTTTGTTTGTTTCACTGTATTATACTGTAGAAAACACAAACCAAAAGATGTGCACTGTTTCTTGTCTGCGGTGTTTAATGTATGCATCTTATATGTGGTTTTGTAATAGTGTAATAAGAGCATGGAAGTGCTCTACACTACAGGCTCATGGGGTGACTTGGGAGGTGTAAATAAGAACCATCATTTCCTCACCTACTGACGACGGCCTTGTTGAACCTCTCGATGGCTTGCTCCCTTGCTCCAACATGGGGTCTTCCCATGAGATCCTCAGCTCACTTCATTATCGCTCACTGTCACTTCGTGTCATTGTCGAATCCTTAAATTTATTTCTGGTCGACACTACACTGTATACTCTATGCTTCTTTATTCTTTTACTGTCCGTATGAATATAATTTATTATTTTCCGTTGCATTGGAGCGAGCTTTCATCAAGTGCTTATGTATATTTCATTATTAATTCACAAATTTCATTTCAACGGTATTATGACAACTGAAACAAAATTTGAATAAATTAATACACATTTCGAAGACAAATAAATGGATTAAGATAAATTGTGTGTGAATATGAGAAACTTATGTGGAAAGCTTTTTTACGACGGCCCAGGGCTTACAACCTTAAGCGATCTAGTCTACACAATACAACGTTCATCAATCACTTGTGTATGAACACTTTATTTAACACTTGCTAGCACATTTCATTAAATTCTCGCAGTCGCATTTATTTAATCTCTAACCCTTGATAGAACTCGCTTGATTATTTCGCTCGATATCTGTCGCCCCGAAATTCCACAACTGGCCGTACCGGCTGTCGTCCGTGGTTTATTTCGCACCGATAGAAATGTCAAAATAAAACTCAATTGCGCATCGCGGTGCTCACTTTTATACGCGATACGCTAGTCTTTCGAACTTTATAGAAGATTCTTTTCCTTTGTAGTGTTTTAAAGAAGGTTTCCGTCGCTTCTAGGCCGTTCCAGACGTCTCCAGAATGTTTTAGATAACGCTAGAGGGCTATAGGCCATCCTAAAGGTTTCCATATGTTGTTTCAAATTGACATTTGGAACAACATATGGAACAACACTTATAAAACTTAGCAAAAACGGGAACAGTTGATTAATAAACGATATCTTCGCAACCTGCGGCGTCTTCTGCTGTGGAGTAGTGATAAGAGTATCTGACTCCCACCCGAGAAGCTCGGGTTCAATTCTCGCTACCGGGAGAACATATCTCATTTTATTTTTGATTTCATTTTGATGTCTTTTTTATTTATAATATTAATTATTTACGAAAAAAAAATTTAAAAAAAAATTATTCCTCAGGAACCGACGTATCAAAGAACCGTCATTTTTGATGGGTTACAGCAAGTTTATTATTAATTTATCAATAAAAAGTGTATTGTGTAATTATATGATAATCAAAATGTTCATAAAATATTTATACTTTGTACTCTAATGTCACTCTAGAACCATATATTAGAATCAATAATGACATGTTTCTGTTAAAAAAAAAAATAATTAAAATAAATATACTGTGAAACTAAAGCAAGCTCTCTTGAGTCAAAAATAGAGCATTTTTGGTCAGGGATACTTTTATAAGTATGTCCGTAATTTTTTCCTTAAAATCATAAATTAAATAAAATCGAAATACCGGATGTGAAAAACTATAATGTAAAATATGCAGTGAATTTTTTATAAATGTATTATGATATTTTGTGGAATTTTTTCTTGTTGGATTTATTTATATATTTATTATTTACAAACATAGTATTTATAAATCAAATTCTTTTCATGATAGACATAATTAACGCATACCCCCTTTAAAGGAGAAATTATTGTGAAGGTGGTGGAGTTATAATAAATTTAAAAATACGCGTGCCTCCGTGCAATTAAGTTAACACCATAATTAATCGAAAGTGTCGGAAATATTTTGATTTTTTCCTTAACAATAAAATCAAATGGAAAGGTTCAAAATATTTTTTGAATGTACGCTGATGACTGATAATAAGGCCGATAACTGTAGGTAGTTATGCAGAAAGCATCCAATCCAAAAAAATAAAGCTTTCGTGGATTAGATTTTTCTGTATGTTTTTCTAATTGATTAATTAATTTGGTTTTAAAATTTTCACAGAGATTTGTTCTGAAAAATTACAACTTCACAAATGTACAGGTAGTTGCTTCTGAAGAGACCTTGTCTAGTGAAGCAACTGCCTTCATTTATATGTATAAATTTACACGAAATAAATAAATTGTATTTAGCAAAAATGTTTATCCAGTTATGTAGGTATAAGATCATTTTATTGTAATAAGTGTAAACCGTTGAAATAAAATAAATAAACTCCACAGCCCTGCTTTCAGTAGTAGCTTCGTTTAGCGTCCAACCCTCCGCTCTGTAGAAGTAGTAGAAGTAGAAGTACGATTTAAGAATCACAACGAATGCAGGAATGAATCTTTTAATGCGATATAATCCCCTTAAAGACGTACTAAGAAATATTTAAACAGTCAGTTAGCTGTTATTATGAGTCCGCTAGATTGTCTCTGCATTTCAACGGACTGACATGTTTGTACTGGGTTGCCGCGTGTTCAAATAGGTGATATTAAATTTCCGGACAGCTGAAATATGTTCATCAAATTGACTCTGTCAGAACACACGCGACGGCCAAGGAAAATATGACGGCTTTGATATCTTGTTGTTTTCTGCACGCCTGGGTTGTCTTAAAAGATTTCCAACCACATTTTAATTTAGTTGAAAACTACCAGCATAAAATTAAAGAGAACAAAGAAACTGGCATTATTTTTGCCTTGAGAGAGCCCATCAAAGAAATTTCAGATTTCTTCATTTTTCGTGCAATTCGTGCCGCGCTATGTTGTGCGCGAGGTCGCGGAACAGTGCACGACGTTGCAACGTCACGTAGACTCTATGCCGCGCATGCTGTTGAAGGACAATTTGTCCCCTAGTGAATACATGGCTTTAGGAATTAAATATTTCAATAATCTACCAGCGAATATTAGATCTATACAACATTATGCAAAGTTCAAAAAGTGCGTAAAATCATTGAAAAATTGAGTAATGAGATTTGTGATATTAACCATTAACTTGCTTATTTTTAAATATTGTAATATTAAGTTAACATTCTTATTTTTATTTTCTTTTTATTTAAAATAAAATAGTAACCTGAAAAGGTTTATGGATAACATTTTTTACATGATTCAATATAGGAATAAAATAATTTAGATATAAAATCATTTTTTATAATTTGCCGAGTTTTATCATTTTTGTCACATCTGTTTTGAATTTGTCAGTAGTCAGTTGTTTGGTCTGTTGTGGTAGGTCGTTGTATAGTTTTAATCCGTTGCAAATTAGTCGTGATTGTCCTGTTTTTTTTTTTTTGGCGTGTGTTATGTAAAAAATTCATACTTAGTACTTTATCTTTAAATATTTCTATATATATATATTTCTTTGCATGTATGTATTATATATTATTAAAAAAACAGTTGCGCATTATAACCCATAATTAAGTCGATATAAACCCTAAAATGATAATATATAGCTTTTTGAATAGCTGAATTGTTTCTTCATATTTTTATAATAACTTGTATTCCCAAAAACTTCCTAGTTTTCGAGTAATTCTTCGAAACATTTTTGCACTTTTGCGAGAATTGTAGGTTTTAAATAATAACCTTTGACCTATTAAATTGACGTAATAAATGTCTATGATAGAAAGATAGACAATATTATTACCGTTCAAACAAGACTAAAAACTAAGAAATCTCTCGATAATTTATCGAGATAAAGCTTAAAATAAAAACACTCGTACGCAATTTTCGATTGCCCCCCCCTCCCCCCCCTCCGCCCAACGACACTTTGGCACTCTACGACCGACAGATCTGTATTCTAGATATCACGAGGAATCCATAGATACCTGTCATAGGTATTTAGAAGAGTTGCAGATAGAAATCAAGTTCTAGAGCACTTTTGCTTAGAAGTGAACCAGTCTACAAATGCAAAATAACTTTTTGGTAACATTACATCCGTTATAACATCGTGTAACGTCCGTAAGTCCTTTAAAGTACAATGTTTTTTCTTTTCTTTTTTTTGCATAAATAAATAAATACTTATTCCTTAGGAACCGACATGTAAAAGTACCGTCATTTTTGACGGGTTACAGCTAGTTTATAATAATAAAAAGAAAACTCTTTGTATAAACCCACTATTTATTGAATTTTCAACATGTTTCGGGGCTAGTAGTCTCTTCGTCAGGATACAACGTCTTTCTACTAAAAATTAAAATTCCATATATCTTTTTTGCAATTCCATTTTTACATTACATAGTTCTTAATGAGTTATTTATGTCACAATATTTTTTTTGTTTTTGTTTATGTTTTTACTTTACACTTCGAATTTTAATTTGTAGTATATTTTGTATCGATGAATTGTCGATGAATTCTGAGAACTTATTATTTTTAAGGCTTTTTGATTTCTTACAGTTTGGTTTATGTCAAAATCTTCACAATTTATTTCATACGCTCTACTTTTTTCTAATATTTTAGAATCAAAAATATTTTCTCTTTCAGAATATTTTGGGTAAGTCCAAATTTTTCAAGAACACAATAGTGGATTTTATACCAAGGGGGATATCATCATCAAGATATATTATAGATATCTCATCTCTCTAAGAGACATCTATAATACATTAAACAAGTCGTTAAGGTTAAACATATGTACAAAAATTTAATAGATGTGATAGTCTATCGTGGGTGAATGGTGAACTTTACATTATGTAAAGTGATCACTTAAGCCAGCCGTAAGATAGCTCGTAAGCCTTATGAATACCCAAAAAGACTTCCATACCTACTTTCCCACATTAAAATGTAGCTTCGTCTCTATGAGACATCTATAATATATCTTATGTGTCTGAGGGGGTTTTCCGAAGCGGGATTCTCCTACACCTTTGACCAGATTTTATGTTATTTTTAATTTATTAAATATTTTCATTTTTGATATATACTTCTAATATGTATGCCTTAAACATTTTGTTTGTCATGTACATATTATCATGAAATAAATTGAATTGAATTGAATTGAATTGAATTGAATTGAATCTTGATTAAGAATTTCTTCAATGCTGTTATTGATATAAACGCTGGTTTGGTTTGCGCAGGGAAAATGCTACCTGAAAAGCGATCGTGAAACCTTAATTTAAACTGTATCAACCCCTAGCTGAAGGCTCAGGGTGGAGACCTGTTGTTGAATAATCAGGGAAGGTGAGCCAGCCACAGTACCAGCGATCAGCGCAGGGAACCGTGAAGGCATTAAGGAATTTATCTGGCGCTGACGTTCGCAGAAAATGATTGATATTTTGTATATTAAAATATTGGCCAGTTTCTCGGCACGTTGGCCTGTGAGCTATTTACTAGTGAAGAAAGCTTAGAAACGAAGAGGGAATAATCGATGGAGTATTGGGAAAAAGTATTTGAATTACGGCGGAACGGGGAAAAGCTTGAACGGCTATTTTCTGTACATCTAGTGAAGAATGATTATGTCACACTATATTAGAGCAGTATAAATTTTTTTAGGGAAGAATCGATTATTTAGGTATAAATTGGATGACCTTTAACAAACGAGCCTTACAGTAGTCGCGTATGATGTGTAACATTTGACATCTCACAATTAAAAATATCAATTGAGCGGCGACAGAAATTAACATCAAAATTTTAAAAAGCTACTAATACCTATATATTTATTAATTTGTAAATACAAGTAAAGAAAATTTATGTACATTTATTTATTATTGAATTTTACCGCACTAGGTGGGTACCGCATATCTACATACGCATTTTGTTTAGAAATGTGTTTGGTCGTTTATATGTTTTTATTTATTTCCATAGATAGCGGTAGCTGCCGCCATACATATCGTATGAAAACTTTGAATAAATATTTAAAAATAATCACATAAAATTTGAGAATGTAAATCATTAAGGGTAGTTATTGTTTACATTAATGTAAAAAAAAAGTATTTATTGGATAGTTTCGAAGATATAAGCCAAAATATATCAAAGTTACAACATCCACAGGTTTGACACCAGTCTCGCAACATATATACAAATTCAGAAGCATTTGCTGGTAGTGTGCCTCTTCGCTGTGATGGCACTTGCTGGACATTGATTTGTTTATAAACGATGATTTTTTTCAATCGCGCGTGCTCCGCGCGCGCTCATTGGTTAAATGAAATTGCGCACTCCTTCAGTCCTTTTTCACGAAATCACTGCCACAAATTGCAGGAAAGCGAGAGGAAAGATGTTACATAACAAAAATCATTTCATGTCACAAGAGTGCCAAAAAATATTTTATTTTCTTGGTTCTTTCTCTTAAAACCATTATACATACTCATCTTCCTTGTTCGTGCGTTCCTTCCTGGTCGATATACATAGCCTGTAATTTATATACGAAAAGAATGTGTAGTATAAACATACACTAACAATCAAAATACAGTTTGATTTTGTCTTCCGTCTGATTGGTAAATGAGCATTGATTTTGTCTTCAACACGTGTTGGCCAATTAATCAGGTTTATGGTCCCAGGTCCCCGCCATTTTGATGTCCGCATTTAAATTGTCCGGCGCACAATGGCGCCGGCCGCCATTTTATTTACGTGTAGAATAAATTTAAATTAGCTGAAAATCGCGGGAAAACAGTTGTCGCTCTGACTCACTGTCAATCGGGACGTCTGTTTCATTTATTCAGAGCGGAGGTCGCCTTCACAATCGTCCCACTTCAAACATGCCAATTAAGATTTCTTTTTTTGCCGTTGAGATGTTGCTTGCTGCCTACTCATCAACTGCGTTTATATAATGTCGGGTAAAGTTTTAAATGTGTTATTTAAATTATCTTCCAAGTAATTATTCTTCTTCTTCTTTTTACTCCCTTTATATTAACTCGTGGCGTAGGCTTGCTTACCGTCAACAAAAACTTTGGATCGATTTTTGACCCTTTTCCCGTGATCTAATCGAGCTGAAACTTGGCAAGTAGACTCGTGGCGACGATCAAAAAGATCTTACAAATTTTCGTTAAAAAAAATTAATAATTATAGTATGATTTCGAATTTTTAGAAATTTAATTGGTTTTTTCAAATTGGAATCATTAGAAAAGTTTGATTACGACGGCCCGATAACGTCGCGGAATATTTTTTTAATTTGTATTACTCCGTCGGCATGCGTAATAGGTACTTCACTACGAATGTCAAAAATCTAAATTGACTGACAAATGTTTTTAGAATTTAATCTTCAAAGCATGAAGTGTCTTCAAAACATCTGACATTTTAGAAATATATTAAATTACTGTAAGTTTAGTGTTATGTTACATGTTTTAATTCATCTTTGATTGTTGTTATATTTTACAAAGAAAGGGAGTATAATAAAAACTTGGTTTTTATGGGTTACTTTTTTTGTACATCTGTTGATCTGTGCTACATAAAACTACGCCTCCTGGGATGACGAGGTCTTGCTATCCCTCTGTCTTTTCGGTGGTCTTCGCGGTAGGCGTCGTCCAGAGGGGATTTCATTCGCTGCTGTATGCACGAGTCTGTCACTGTCCTTTCCGGCTACGTAATCTTTTTGGGTCTACTCCAACGTGCTATGTCCTCTATTTTGCAAATTTTCCTTATGTCTTCGTTTCGGACACGGTCACGTAGCGTTTTCCAGTAATGGATCTCAGCACCTTCATTTCAGATGCTGAGATCCATTACTGGAAAAACGCTAAGTAGTTCGTATTTTTATAATTAATAAAATTGCACTTTGTTTTCACCACTTATGTTTTGAAAAATATCAACATGTTTCAGAGCCCATGGCCCCTTTGTCAGGACACAATTGTATACTAACTAATCAAAAATCAAAAATCGAAATATCGACAGTCAAAATATAAAAATTATATATGGGAAATGAATAATAATTAAATACGTAACAACATGAAAACAATTTTTAAAAATTACTATTTGTAAAAAGAACCTGGTTATTTATAATATTCAATTTACTATTAACACTTTTTCTTATTTTCAAAATTTCTAATTTATCAAACTATAATTCTGTATAATTTATATGAAAAATTTGCAAACCCTTATTAATATTATATATCAAATGAATGATCCATAGCGAAAAGATGACAAATTTTGAATAATTATTGTTACTTAAACACTTCAAGCATTTCTTAACTCTAACATCAAAATTTCTACACATTTTTCTTGTATAAAAATAATCACATTAATGACAAATCAATTTATAAACACCCGATTTTTTTTTCAAAATTATCCTTATACTTATTATTTAATATGTGTTTTTTAAATTTATTATTAGTATAGAATGCTGGTTGAACAAATCCTAACCTAACCTAACCTGACCAAAACAATTAAATTGAAATTTGATTATTTATAAATACAATTTTTCTCCAATGTTTTCAGTATGGAGGGTAAACAAAAGATTTAAAAAACTTCTTATATTTTTTATTTAACATACTGTCTATTAATTTTGTATCAAAACCATTATTAAACGCAATCCGATTAATAATATTCCATTCATTCTTTAAATTATCCACATGGAAAGAAATTTATTTCATTATTTTAAAAATGACACCACAACATTATTTTGCTCTTTTTAAGAAATTCTTTTTTTTACCGTATTTTTTGAATCTAGCATTTTATATTTCTTTTCTAGCATTAAATAAAGTAGTTTACATTAATTGTTACATAACGTAATCTATACTTATAAAACTCAATGTCTGTCTGCCTGTCTGTCTGTTCTCTATACAAATCCACACCGTTTGTCCGATTCAATTCAAATTTTGCATATTTATTTTTTAGGACCCGGCGGGTAATAAAGGCAACATTTCCTCCCTATTCTCGTACTCCTTCCCCTCCCCTGATATATTTTTGATGCAAATCTGTACCGTTTGACCGATCGGACTCAAAATTTGGAAACTTATTCTTTGGAACTCGGCGGGTAACATAGGCAACATTTCCTCCTTATTCTCATACCCTTCTCCTCCATCTGACATATTTTCGATGCAAATCTGTACTGTTAAACCGATCGGACTCAAAATTTGGAAACTTATTCTTTAGGACTCGGCGGGGAACATAGTCAACATTTCCTTCCTATTCTCATACCCTTCCCCTCCCCCTGACATATTTTCGATGCAAATCTGAACGTTTGACCGATCGGACTCAAGATTTGAAAACTTATTCTTTAGGACTCGGCGGGGAACATAGTCAACATTTCCTTCCTATTCTCATACCCTTCCCCTCCCCCTGACATATTTTCGATGCAAATCTGAACGTTTGACCGATCGGACTCAAGATTTGAAAACTTATTCTTTAGGACTCGGTGGGGAACATAGTCAACATTTCCTTCCTATTCTCATACCCTTCCCCTCCCCCTGACATATTTTCGATGCAAATCTGAACGCTTGACCGATCGGACTCAAGATTTGAAAACTTATTCTTTAGGACTCGGCGGGGAACATAGTCAACATTTCCTTCCTATTCTCATACCCTTCCCCTCCCCCTGACATATTTTCGATGCAAATCTGAACGCTTGACCGATCGGACTCAAGATTTGAAAACTTATTCTTTAGGACTCGGCGGGGAACATAGTCAACATTTCCTTCCTATTCTCATACCCTTCCCCTCCCCCTGACATATTTTCGATGCAAATCTGAACGCTTGACCGATCGGACTCAAGATTTGAAAACTTATTCTTTAGGACTCGGCGGGGAACATAGTCAACATTTCCTTCCTATTCTCATACCCTTCCCCTCCCCCTGACATATTTTCGATGCAAATCTGAACGCTTGACCGATCGGACTCAAGATTTGAAAACTTATTCTTTAGGACTCGGCGGGGAACATAGTCAACATTTCCTTCCTATTCTCATACCCTTCCCCTCCCCCTGACATATTTTCGATGCAAATCTGAACGTTTGACCGATCGGACTCAAGATTTGAAAACTTATTCTTTAGGACTTGACGGGTAACATAGATGACATTTCCTCCCTATTCTCATACCCCCTGACATATTTTCGATGCAAATCTGTACCGTTTGACCGATCGGACTCAAAATTTGGAAACTTATTCTTTAGGACTTGACGGGTAACATAGATGACATTTCCTCCCTATTCTCATACCCCCTGACATATTTTCGATGCAAATCTGTACCGTTTGACCGATCGGACTCAAAATTTGGAAACTTATTCTTTGGAACTCGGCGGGGAATATAGGCAATACTTCTCCCCTATTATCTTACCCCTTCCCCTCCACCTGCCATATTTTTGATGCAAATCTGTACCCTTTGACCGATCGGACTCAAAAATTGGAAACTTATTCTTTAGGACTCGGCGGGTAACATAAGCAACATTTCATTAAATTTTTGATTCTGATAAACATTGGAGGAAAATTATATTTATAAATAATGAAATTTCTAATTCAATAGTTAAAAATATTTCAAATGTTATTCAACCAGCTTTTTACACTAATAATAAATTTAAAAAAATACATATTAAATAATAAAGATAATGATTTTTTTTTAAAAAAATCGGGTGTTTATAAATTGTAATGATTGTGATTATTTTTATATAGGAAAAACGTGTAGAAATTTTGAAATTAGAGTTAAGGAACACTTAAGGTGCTTAAATAGTTATAATTATTCCAAATTTTCTAACCATCGTTTGGCTATGGATCATTCTTTTGATATTAATAAGGGTTTACAAATTTTACATACAAATTATACAGAATCACAATTTGATAAATTAGAAATTTTGGAAATAAGAAAGAGTGTAAATAGTAAATTGAATGTTATAAATAATCAGGTCCTTTTTGCAAATAGATATCTTTTAAAATTCTCATGTTAAGTAGGTACTTTATATTATCATTTTCCATATATTAACTTATATTAACTTTTTAATATTTTGATCCGTACTTCGATTTTTAAATATTATTTTTGTTATCCTGACGAAGAAGCCATTAGCTTCGAAACATGTTGAATTTTTTTCAATAAATAAGTTGTTTTAACAAAGTTAATTTATATCAATTATAATTATGTTATCACAAAATAAATTTGCTATATTTAATGAAAAAGATTCTTTTTTAAATTAATTTTCCAGTCTTGTATCGTTGACTTATTTCCAGAGTTAAATTTACAGAATTCGAACAAAAATATTTTTTCTAAAGGTATAGATAGGATTGTTTACAAAATTATATTTGGTTAATCTTTCATATATTATTTATAATTTGTTAATCTTCATTGTAATTTTTTAAGAACCTATACCTTACGTAGATAATAAACCAAATACGTTTTTATTTAAATACGACTGTTTTAGCTTTTATAATTATAAATATATAAATCAAAATAAAAACACTATGTCATTTTGTCCGTATTTCCCCTGCATACACCATGAATTTGCGTGAAAATGAAAATAAAATATTTTATATAATTCTTTTCTTTACTCACTTTAAAAAATCTTTAATTTCAAACACCAAATGTGGTATGTTTAAAATAAAATAAAAATAATATCAACTTTTTTACAATTTTTGCGTTTTTCATATATTCCTACATTTTTTATATTTCATAATTTATATTTCATAATTACATTTCATAATATTTGTGAGATTTTTAATTATTTATGAAGATATCTCCCAAAACATTAAAATTTTGTTCACGGGTTATTAATTATATAACATTAATCAATCAATTATTATTAATTATTTATAATTATATAAAAAAAATATATTTTATTATATATTTATTGTACCTATAATATAATTAATGGTATAATTATATATGTATATAATTATAACATTAATAATAAATAATGTTGGTTACTTTTCTCCCATCACAAGGCTGTGTCGCACATATAATATGTACTGTGCTGACCCTAACATTGATGCTGATATTTTTGCAGATACCTTATCATCGTCTAAAAACTTAAACTCGTACACACCATCCATTTTCTAAACGATAACCTGAACCTATATCCACTAAATCAATTATTTATTTACATATTCTTAAATGATCACACTGCACACAAACACTAAATATATAAAACATATAAATGTACATGTAAAATACACATAAATGTAAAAATACGCGTTGCTAAAGCGTTACTACTAGATAGAGCGTACCGAAGACACTTGTAATTGGGATAATGGGCATAGTCTTCATTTATAACGTTTTATTATTACAGTATCATGCACCCATTATCCTGTTAGTGTCTGTAATAAATATTTTTAAAAAATAATGTCAACTTACTTGCATTCGAAATGCGATATCTTTTAACGCCTCATGAAAATATAATCACGAAGTACGCAGTAATGACAGCAAGTGAGCGCCTGCAGCACCGTAATTTGCACATCGTTGTGTAGTGCGGAAAGCGTGCAAAAAGAAAATCAGTTATATTTGGAGACCAAATTTGACGACAACGACAGCGGATTTAAACTGAATTTAACCACGGATTTGATTCGTTTTTAAGACGAAAAATCAGGAAAAATGTGTTAAGGCGATCGTCCAGCAGAACGAGCAAATTTCATAATTTTCTATCATATCTTATCACATTTTTGTATGGAAATATATCACTTTAAAATTTATTCATCGGGTTAACTATTTTCAAATAAAGTAGGTACATCATTGGTCTGGACTGGTCAAGTCAACATTTATTTGAACCCTCACAGCGGGGAGTACGCAACAATATTTAATAACATATTTTAATATTGTTATTGAATTTTATTTGAAGTATACTTCAGCTTATGCTTACTTAATCTTCATACTTACTTACTTACTTACTTAATATTCTTGAAAGTTCGAAAAAACCAGCGTTTGGGTATAAATACCGGGAGTGCGCCGGGGCGGGGAGTTCTATTTTTGACAGTTCTTTCGATCGAGGCGACGGCCAGGTGCGCGAGTAATCGGGCGAGTACCTACCGATTGAGGCGAAATAAATAAGTGTGACTTCTATATGCGAAAATTGAATATTCTGTGAGTGATAATCAAAGTATTCCTAGTGATAATAAAGTGTTAATATACGAGTGATATACTGCATAATAGTGTAATTTAAATAATAGCGTTAAGTTTAATTCGTATTAGTGACTTTGTCCATTTAATAACTAATTGATCGCTAATCAATTTGCAGTGATTTTATTTGTCTACCAAAGCCACTAGACTAGATTGTAATGCGTGTGTTTATGGCATGTAACACATTTTTTTCATTAAGAGGTCCAGATGAGTTATCTTGGACATGCGTGTTATTTGAACAGTTGGAAGAGGAAGAGATATAAATAGTGAATTAGGTTTGGTTCATCTCAAAGTACCTGATGATTGATATTCAGTTTTACACAAACAAGCCTTCCTCGCCCTGTCCTGTGGTAGAAATCACGCCCTTTCGATATACCTCATTTTGTTTGATCTCCATGAGATGACAAGATTGTTTTGTAGACTAGATTGACTGATCAAGTCAACATGCCTGTTGTGTTTCTCTAAGATGTCGTAAATAGATGTCTGATGCAGAAGATTGATAAGTAGCCATACATAATATTAGTATACACGAGAGGTATAAAAGCAAACGAAGCAATGGTCAAAAAATATAAATTGATTGTTGTAAAATTTGTTAATAAAAGACACTTGTAAGACACATTATTAAAGAGTTAAGGTTGTTATTACGGTCGTTAGACATAACGGGTTGCGGATATTTTATACGAACCGTATGTTTTTCCGAGATACGATTCTCGACGTTTCGTTGAATTCTTATTCAACGTCATCAGGAGAACGACCTTTACCCGCGGAGGTAGATTGCGGAATGATTACTGGTTCCAAGGGCGTAAATTATACACACTTTGTTGCGGAGTGTTCACTTCTTCTACGATAATAAGACACATTATTTTTTAAGGTAGAGGTACATCTTAATTGGTTTCCCAGCTGTTCTTGGAATCGACTTTCTTCCTGTGCTATGCAGAAAGGCATTCAGGACTCGGTGCTTGCTACTCTTTGTTATTTTGATATTCTTGTCTTGTTCTCCTTTGTACTGGGTTTCTTCCAATAAAATAATTTACTGGCGGTAGCAATACGTTTTACAGAGATACGGTGATATTAATGCACCATCCACCATGCATATATCCAATTACCCTCTCTGTCATGCTCTGTCCCTTTCGCGCCTCGCGACATACGTTCCGCAGATCCATTACAGTAATTCTCTTCACGCTGGTAGTTTTAAGGTATATAGGTAAAACTGTCGGTTTCAATGTATTGTAAATATTCGTAACATAATTCTTCTCATTTTAATGGTGGTCTGTCTGATAAGCATGATTAAATCTCTCTCTTTCTCTCTCTCTCTCTCCCTCTCCATATTCCAAAAAATGTATTCCAATGTTTTACAGCAAATAAGTCATAAAAATTCAGTAAAAACTGCAAGCTTTTATTTCACTTGTATCCGCAACTGTCGACATTTCACCAAAATTTAAAAGAATATTTTCTTTTCAAAATTGAATGAAGACGATTCCCAAGAAGATTTTGCTACTTGTTACGAGACACCCTGAACTACTGCGTCATATAAATGTAGACTAAAAAATAACGCAAAGAATAAATCTAAAATTAACGTATAAATATATTTTCATTAAAAATCTTTTTACATTGAAAACCATTACAATTTTATACAAACGTAGTCGTTAAAATCGGCGTGATTGGAGCGAAAAATCGAACCAATCGCACGCCTCGAAGTGAAAATAAACTAGGGAAACGTGTTAATCTACACCCTTGTACTTGGTCGAATAAAAGTGTATACATTTAATAGTGTTGAATAATGCCTTAGCCGTCGGTCTCGGCGGAAAAGCGAAACGCGAAATTGTGACGACACCTGACATTAATTCCCGCACTTTCGTGTGACGTTTTGACAGAAAGTGCGCGAATTTTTTTTCGGCGCGCCGGCGTGCGCCGATTGTCCGGCTGTTTTTAGGGGAAGCGAGAAAAGCGACCTCGTTAAGCCGGAATCCAGTGGCGGCACTCGGGGGGCGGTCCGAGACGTGAAGTATTTTAAACTGTTTATTTCGTGATGCGTGCGTGCCGCCAAATAAATTCTTCAAATAAAATTTGATAAGCGAACTATTATTAAGACTCACAAACAATTATATCGCGTGCGGGCGTCGGCGAGAGGAGACGTCTGACTTTGATTATTTAATATTTGTTCTTCAAACACATAAAAATTATTTTGTGGTGTGGTGGACATTATAATTATAATTTATAGAATTAAATTTTGTTTACACCACTTTAATTATTGAAAAAATTCAACATGTTTCAAAGCCAATGAAGGTAGAGTTAAGGAACACTTAAAGTGTTTAAATAGTAATAATTATTCCGAATTTTCTAACCATGTTTTGGCTATGGATCATTCTTTTGATATTAATAAGGGTTTACAAACTTTACGTATAAATTATACAGAATCACAGTTTGATAAATTATAAATTTTGAAATGTTATAAATAATCAGGTCCTTTTTGCAAATAGTTATCTTTTAAATTTATTTTCATGTAAAGTAGGTACTTTATATTATTCATTTTCCATATTTAACTTTTTAATATTTTGATTGTCTGTACTTCGATTTTTAAATTTTATTTTTGTTATCCTGACGAAGAAGCCATTGGCTTTGAAACATGATGAATTTTTTCAAAATAAAAAAAGTGGTGTAAACAAAGTTTAATTCTATAAATTATAATTTAATATTTGGTTTAATTCGATATTCATCAACACGGTGTACGAATGGGTAGTAAAGGTACGACGGGGTATACTTTGCTGACGACCAAGACGAATAGGAATGAGCTGGGCTGCTTTTGGCAAACTGGAATAATCCAAGAATATGGTCCCGTTGTTCATACAATGAAAATAAGTATTTCACTGTATAATTTAACGTCCTGTTAATTTAATCAAACTAAGATAATCGTAATCTAAATTAAACAAACCAAACCTAATAACCTAACCTAACCAAACCTAATAACCTAACCAAACCAAACCTAATAACCTAACCTCATTTTGCCTATGAAATGTCAAAGTATGCAATGCATTTTTCGGAACTTGAAAGTATAATATCTTATTTAATACTTACTATTTAAACGTAAATTATCTTTCATTTTGTTATTAGCATATTCAATGATATAGTGAAATACTCATTTTCGTTGTATATGCAATGGGACCATTATCTTGGATTTAGCCACTGCCGGTGATGACGTATGGAGTGGAGACAACGGCCCTTAAAAAGAAAAGTGTAGAAAATCTCAAATGCATACAACTATCCATGGAGAGATCCATGCTTGGCGTAAGCCTAAGAGATAGGATTAGAAATGATGAAATTAGGCGCAGAATTAGAGTAGCGGATATTATGGATCGTGCAGCGAAGCTAAAAAGGCAATGGGCTTGGCATGTTGCAAGGCAAGATGCCACAAGATGGACTCCCATATTTCTGAAATGGAGAGCTTGGGAAAATAAAAGATGCATCGGAAGACCTCAAAAGAGATGGGCTGACGTTATAGCCGCTGTGAGGGGGGAAGAAATGGCTACAACTAGCAAATAACAAGGAAGTATGGAAGGGTATGGAAAATAATATTTTTAAAAAAAATTTAAAAAAGGGTAAGGAAAAAAAAAAGTGTATCCAGCAGTCGAGAGATGAAGGCTGAAGAAGAAGATGAAGATACTTCGCTGGAAAGTATACCTAACGTACGAGAATCCGAACCAGTTGACAATTAGAACCACGGAGTTCCGTTGTCTTTGCTTCTGTTGAACGATCGACACCATTTCGTGCGGTATCTGAAATACAACGTATCCGAGGTTCAACATTTATGCCTTTCGGAAATAGACGTATCGATCTGTTTCCGAATTCGACGAAACCGTAAAAGTTAAGAGTGGTTAAAAGAGAAGTTCGCCGGTGACCACAGCAGTGCAGCGTACACTCGATCTACTATAAGCGGAGCTCTGCAAATTTCAGAACCAGGACGGACTCCGTAAGTGTCACAATTTTAAATGTGTAAATAGGTAGTTGTTGCAGTATACACAGGGTGTACCAGAACTAGCAGCAGAAACCTGGCCGGTAGATTCCTGCCTATGTTATGAGTCTAAAATGTTTAAGTAACTATGACCTAATAGATATGCAATATCAAAGTTTGCATTTCTTTCACTATTTTTGACTGATTTTTTCCAAAAAGTTGAACTATCATTACTTATATCGATTATGAAAAATTCATTTTCTTCAATACATTTTAAATGAAATGATAAAAACTTAGTAAAAAAAAAATTTTTTTTCAATTTTTGCAAGATTTTTATCATTTTATTCGACTTGTATTAGAGCGTAGTGAAAAAAAGCAAATTTTGATACTGCATTCAATTTTATTTTTTTGTTTTCTTATTACACTTCAATATTATGCGCATCATAAACATAAGTCAGAAATATAAAAAAATTCAAACTTCATATTGCATGTCTCTATAATTGTTGATATTAGGTTATGATTGCTCGAACATTTTAGGCTCATAACGTAGGCAGGTGTTTCTGCTGCTAGCTCTGGTACAACCTGTATATTTTGAGTGTCTAGAGGTCGAGAGTTTAGACTCTAGGCCCTACGCTTTATCGGCGGAGATTGTGGAGGAAAATCTTTCGTTCCTTACTCCGACCCTAGTACTACAGTATACTAAGAACAGTAATACGTTACCAAACTGGCCGCTACCCATTGTGTGCGTGCGTGCTCGGCGCCGTGTACGCACGCACTGTAACGCACACATTGACATAGAATATGGGGGCACAAGGCGACGGCGGTAAGGGCCGTGCCTTCGGTGCCATTCGCGCTCGCAGCCGCCGCTTTAGAAAAAAAATGCGCTTCTTGAAAAAAATGCCTTTTTTTATGTTTGTTCTGCTTCACTAAAAAGGTGTGTTGATTATCACAAAGACTGTGAGTTTCTAAAAGTCTACGTTGATGTTAATCAGCGTTCTTGCAATTTAAGTGCAGAAACTAGGTATACTAATTACAAAATTTTCGGGTTTCGTGTCTACCTTATGCGTCGGAATCTCAGACGCTACGAGTTAAAAGAAAGGGAGTAAAAATAAAGTGACAACCCTAGCGTCAACGCAAGAGTAGGCTAATAACTCGCCGACAGGCCGGAGATAAACTACTGTTCTGGGTATACTGTGTTAGTTCGCCGGTGGCAGTTCCGTCCACCATCGTACGCTCGTGATGTTCTGAAATATATTTTTGATAGTCAGAGGTCCATCTCAAGCGGACCTACTAGACTTCCGCTCGCTACATTTCTTTTAGTGGTCCGGCTCGGTCCGGAAATACACCCGTGACGCTCTCCCACCGCAATATTCCACCTCTCGCATATTTAATTCCGCCACGCCGCTGCAATCAATAAATAATTGTCCTACCGGCGCAGGACGCGGAACCCTTTGATATTTCCTTCGAATGAGAAAGAAAGAATAAAGAAAAAGAGAACAAGAAACGACATTAATTAAGATATTTTAGCTGGGAATGAATGGATCTCGTGCAATGCTTGCACCGTTTGTAGCGCATTCGTATAAAAAGATTTTGCAAAAATGCGCAATGTTTATCAAAATCCTCAATTCTCTGTGTAACAATGTCCGTAACTAACGCAATTAGACGGCGTAAAAAGTGCATAATTCTTCACGTGACAACGTCCGTCACTGACGCTGCCAAATGACACAAGTAATTACTAGATATAAAATTCTGAAAAAATCGTAATTCTCTGTGTAACCATGTCCGCCATTAACGCTATCGGATGGCGCAAATTATGGTAAGTTGTAAAAAGCAAAATAAAAAAATACAAAATACTCTACGAAACGTCGTCCGTTGCTAACTCTACAAAATGGCGCAAATAATGATGAGTTATTAAAAATAAGGTTTAAAAATGCTAATTATTTAAGTGACAATGACCGTTACTAACATTAACAGATGGTGCAAATAATGGGGTATAAAAGAATATTTCAGATTTTTAGAAGTTTTTTACAGTACAGGTATATGTACTGTAAAATGGTTCGCGTCTTTGCTAAGCCCTAGTTTATTATGTAGTATATTTTTGACGGTCCACGGAGAGGCGGCGGTAGCAACGTGCATTAAGCGAATTCAAGCCCCTCCTGCCGTTTTATTTCGTTTTTTAGCCGTGAATTAGAGCGTAATTACGGACGTAACACGAAGTTACAGGCACAGACAGACAGACAACGAAATTATTATGTTTGATAGCTCGTCTCGATGAGACGTATGAGAAAATCTCTATGAGAAATTTGGATAACAGACTATATTTAAGTTAATATTAAAATTTAACTAATGGTAAGCGATTGAATATGCAATGTATAAAAAGCAATGAGTTGCTTAGAGCGTTTTTCTTGTAATTGGCCCAAGACTCTGTACATCAATTATTGTTTTTTTTTTCAAAATTTATAAATTATATGGCTGAGAGAAAACCAATAAAAGAAAATAAAATTAAAAAAAAAAATTTTTTTAAATTATCATTAATTTCAGTTTCCTTAAATACAATCTTATGTTACTTTTAAGTAAATTTACTTGGCAAACAAAAAAACCTTATTGATAAACCGGTCCCAAGAATCGGTGAGTTTTACTTTTAAAAAAATTTATACCATAAATTATCATTTAATTAGATGAAAATAAAAAAATAACCCGTAAAATTTGAAGATTAAATTCTAAAAACATTTGTCAGTCAATTTAGATTTTCAACATTCGTAGTGAAGTACCTATTATGTATACCGACGGAGTAATTCAAATTTAGAAAATATTCCGCGACGTTATCGGCCCGCTATGCTAGTAATCAAACTTTTCTAATGATTCCAATTTGAAAAAACCAATAAAATTTCTAAAAATCCGAAATTATATTATAATTATTTATTTTTTTTAACGAAAATTTGATAGATCTTCTTGATCGTCGCCACGAGTCTACTTGCCAAGTTTCAGCTCGATTGGATCACGGAAAAAGGGTCAGAAATCGATCCAAAGTTTTTTCGACGGCAAGCCGGCAAGCAAGCAGATGCCACGAGTTATTTATAACTAGATACTTAGTTACGAGTTATTTATAACTAGATAATAGATCTTCTTATGACGAGTTATTTATAACTAGATATTAGTTATTTATAACTCGTGGCATCTGCTTGCTTGCCGGCTTGCCGTCGAAAAATCTTTGGATCGATTTTTGACCCTTTTTCCGTGATCCAATCGAGCTGAAACTTGGCAAGTAGACTCGTGGCGACGATCAAGAAGATCTATCAAATTTTTAAATATAAAGGGAGTAAAAAGCGACGCAGATCGTTTTTATGACAAATTCGCGCCGTTTCTACATTTTCCGCCAAATCGCGTCGAAGACACACGGACGCCATTTTAGACGTCCGCGCGTTATTTTTATAGTTTATGTCGTAACGAATCACCAAATGTTTACAGAGTCCATGTCGCGCACATGTGGGTCATTGTCACGGGTTGGTCGCTTCGCGGCGCGGCGGAAATAGCCGCCGAATAAATTTTATTTTTACACACAAAGTGTTTTTATGAAAGAGGAAAGTTAAGCGGGCGTTGCATTCGCGCGGTCGTTTGGCCAAACTGTCGGAAGACCAAGCGACCTCGGGTCCCGCGAGACCACCCGGGCAGGCCTATTTTTAATGACACAAGCGCTTTGTTTGATTTCGTAAGTGGTAAGAATATTTGCGTCGCGCAAATTCCTTACGGCCAATAAGAATCTGTGAAAGGGAGCAAGACTGGCGGTACATAATGGCGTTCTAGTGCCAACCCTTATGTATGGAAGTGAAGCCTGGAATTGGCAAAAGAGGAATGAAAGTAGACGGAATTCGGTCACTAAGACGCTTGTGTGGAAATCTTTGGACGATAGAGTGAGGAATGAACAAATTAGAGGTGAATGCAATGCTGGCTGTAGTGTGGTAGATAGAATAAAGAAAGGAGTGCCGAGATGGTTTGGTCATGTGGAACGTATGAACAAGGAAAGGATGGTTAAGAAAATATATGAGACGAGTGTTGAAGGCAACAGGAGTAGAGGGCGTCCGCGAAAGACCTGGCACGATCAGGTACTACAAGTATTTGAGGATGGCCCTATTAAAAGCCGCAACAACCGTAGAACTTGTATGAGAAGATGTATGAATGTTGCCGAAGCAAAAGTGGTGTGCCAGGATAGAAGAGTGTGGCGTTCAATCCTCTCTGCCTACCCCTGCGGGGAAACGGCGTGATGGTTAGTTAGTTAGTTAGTTAAATTCGTTAGAGGTAGCTGTATTAAGAATAACACATTCGGTAATAACACACACTGATGTATGGAAGCGAAGCCTGGAGCTGGCAGAAGAGGAACGAAAGTAGATTGAATGCAGTGAAGATGAGATCCCTCAGACGTATTGCAAATCAATTTATGATAGAGTAAAGAATGAAGATATTAGGAATGAATGGAAAGCTGATCTTAGCATAATTAATAGAATTAAAAAAGGGTCGCTCAGATGGTTTGGGCATGTTGAGCGAACGAATGAGGAAAGAATGGTAAGAAAGATGTATAATGCAAGTGTTGATGGCACCAGAAAGAAAGGGCGACCGCGGAAGACGTGGCATGACCAGATAAACCAGATACTGGAAGATGGTCCCGTTAAAAGCCTCCACAACCGCGAGCTTGCATGCGAAGATGTATAAATGTGGATGAGGCGAGAGTTGTATGTCAGGACAGAAGAGTATGGCGCTCTATCCTCTCTGCCTACCCCCACGGGGAAACGGGTAAGTAAGTAAGTACATTCGGTGCAAACTTTTTTCTAATTAATGTTTATCAAATAACAACGAGTATAATGATAAAAGAACTACACGAGGCTCTGAGAGAAGTCGGTCTAAAGATGAATATAAAGAAAACAAAAATTTTAAGTCCAGAGAACAAAGTCATCACTATCAATGATAATAATAATAATATTGAAATAGTAGAAGACATAGGACACAAGATAAAAATGGACAAAGAGAACCAAGCAGTAGAATTGCCAAGACGAATAGGAATGATCAGGGCTGCTTTTGGCAAACTCAAACACATCTTCGGCAACAAAGAGATCCCAATTAGCCTAAAAAGAAAAGCCTTTGAGTCGTGCATACTGCCAGTGGTGACGTATGGAGTGGAGACTATGGCCCTTACAAAGAAATGTGTAGAAAAGCTCAAATGCACGCAACGATCCATGGAGAGATCCATGCTTGGAGTAAGCCTAAGAGATAGAATTATAAATTACGAAATTAGGCGCAGAACTCGAGTAGTGTATATCGTGGATCGTGTAGCGAAGCTAAAATGGCGATGACATGTTGCAAGGCAGGATGCTACAAGATGGCCTCCCAAAGTTCTGAAATGGAGACCTTGGGAGAATAAAAGAGGCATCGGAAGACCTCAAAAGAGATGGGCCGACGATATAGCCGCTGTGGGGGGAAAGAAATGGCCACAATTAGCAAACAACAAGGAAGGATGGAAGGGTATGGAAGAGGCCTAAATCCAGCAGTGGAGAGATGAAGTCTGATGAAGAAGAAGAAGACGAAATAACAACTTTTCTGAGTTTGCAAATATTTTTTTGTAAAATATCTATATTTTCAATCCATTTAAAGCTACCAGTAACCAGATAACTGCATACAAAGTACTACATATATCTCACCTGCAAAAAAAGTAATAAAAATATTATTTTATCGATTGGTTTAGGTTAGATTGGGTTTGTCATGATAGCAAAATAATTAACTGACAAAGCACTTATCTATGGGTACACCCGTCTGGTGTGCGGTTTTCTTGTGAGTAGTTGTCATGGAATCAATTTTAAAAAAATTATCAACCAACTTTGAATATTGTTGATTATATTGACCCAGCTTTGAAATCACTTCATTTTCGCCTGGAAAATATTATGTACAGATATATATCGAAACTGTTGACGTCAGTATAAAGTAGTTTACACAAAGTTAGTTATTTGTTTAAATTAATAATTGTATCAAACCACAAAATAAACGTCGTAAAGTTTATAAATATAGTAATTTATTGCTTGCCCAACGTAACTTGGCGTGCGGCGAATTTTGAACTTAAATCCGCCCTGCCCGCACCCGGCGGTAACCCCTCGCCCTGTCATTCAGTTCATTCCCGACTTTGAGCGCGAGCTGTGTCATCTTGATTACCAATATACCCTGAATTATTATGTCCAAAACATCCTAAACAGTCCGGGATGGTGCAAGAACAATTGCCAATGAAGTATTAAAGTTTTTCGAAGCTGAAAAAGCGAATAATGGACCGATATTACCGTCTGATAGTTTGACAGATAGAACGGCCGCCATTTCTGCATGGTTTCTTTAGTGCTGCCCGACCAAATTTCTGTATTTAATACGACACCTGTCACCGGACATTCTGTACATTATGTATTGTGTAATAAATTTACACCCTGACAACTTCTGTTACGCGACAGCGACGCCCTCCCTCGCACGCCAAGTTATAGTGGTACGTCTATAATGAGATCATTAGTTATATTTTGTTTAATTTGAAGCATAGTTTGTTCCAGAAATTCAAACATTGGTGTTTACGAGTTTGACTTTTAAACTTCAGGGCATCTCGTTTAAATGTTAACAGATTACCTGAAATGACGGGTTGCCATCTCACTCTCCCATGAAGAAATGGCTGATTAAGAAATGTCATATTTTAGAAAGAAAAAAAAATTTTTTTTGAAATAAACTAAAAATAGTCGTGTATTACGACGTTCGTAATGATTAGTATAATACACTAGCTACAACCCTTAAAATGAGGACCTTTTATTATATATTTCGGCCGTCAGCTAAGGCTGTGGGAACAGCGCTATCTAGAGTAGCGCAGCGCCTTGGTAACGTTAGGGATAGACATTATCATATAGAGAATTATAATTTTTTGCTTATTATACCTCATTATTATATTATATCACATTATTTTTTGAGCTATCTGATAGCTTTGGTAACAATCACTGGTGCATAAAGAATTATATATTTTGATTAATAATTATTACCAATGGTATATGAGATATGGTGATGGATGGATTTAGTAGTTTTAATTTTCGTTAAACTGAAATATTAAAAATAAATAGACAGCTGTTCGTTAAGTCTACCCTCATCTTCTACATTAAAAACACAAACCACCTAACAGCAACCAGTAACTCGCATTCACATAATACTAGACAAGCATTACGAAACCTTGACGAAATACCAAAAACTAAGACAACACATGGACAGAAAAATTACTCATACATAGGGCCTAAAATATTTAACATATTTAAAACAGACTTCCCGGAAATCAGAATATACTCAATTAATAAAATAAAAGCTTTAGCAAACAACTGGCTTACCTCCAAAGGTAGAACAGCAACTGAAAATTTACTTACTGTAATTGCGTAATAATGTCTTTAAATAAAAATATATACCTATATAAATTAATTAATTAATAAGGAAAATAAAAAAATAATCTTAAACAAAACTTTAACCCTTTTTACATTAAACAATTATTCTACACATATTTACACTTGGACTTATGACTAACTCAACTTTCACTAACATTCCACTTGATACTCTGTAGATACATAATAACTACCTTATGAAAATAAATACTACTGACGAACTCGAAAAAATATTATAATTGTGCTCTTTAACGCCACTCTGGAACAGGCGTAGCCTAGTAGAGTGGCATAATCCACAAATTAAACAAACAAAAAAAATGTGTAATTTATCTTATGTTTTATCTTATGTTTTATTGTTAAATTAGTATCAAGTATCTTATTTGTAAACAAGGATTTTTTTTTAAATAAATAAATCTAATAAGTTTTTTTTTATAAAAGCATGAAGTCAATGTTTTCATTTTGACAATTTTGTAATCATACTGATTTTGAAAATAGGATGAAATCAGCTATTGGGTAGTAAGTTACGGATAGATTTTCGAAATTGCTATTATTGAGGATTACGTAATGATTAGCAAGTATCATTGATTCATTCAAAAGTTGTTTTTTTTTTAACTTTATATTGATAGAAATATAACCATTATTGCGTTCGATTTATCAAATTATATATCCGTTAGGTTTTAATAACAAATATAATAGTTAGTTATGACTATGATATAAGTTCAATAGAATAAGACTACCTTGCATAAATGACATGACCATATATCAGAAATCTATGATAAATATATTGATATATACATATATTGTTCATATATTATATATTGATATATATGATATATACAGGGTTATTTAAAAAACATCAATACTCTCACAGGGCTATATTCGTGCCCTGATTATGAGTCGAAAATGTCAATAGTTATGGAGTTATGGAATGTCAAAGTTTGCATTTTTTTCAATATTCCTGACTTATTTTTTACAGAACATTAAACTATCATTACAGTAACTCATATCGATTACGAAAAATTCATTCGTTCCAATACAAGTTAAATAAAATGATAAAAACCCTGCAAACAGTTTTCCAATTGGAATTCGAAGGTTTTTATCATTTTATTATTTTACTTGAATTGAGGGAAATGAATATTTCATATTCGATATAAGTTACTGTAATATCCAACGTTTTACAAAAAATATGTCAGAAATATTGAAAAAAAATGCAAACTTAGATGTCGCATATCTCCATAACTATTGATATTAGGTCATGGTTGCTCGAACATTTTCGACTCACAATTAAAGCAGGAATATAGTCCTGCGTGGTTATTAATGTTTTACAAATAACCCTGTATATGCAACAAATTTTCATAAGAAAGAAGTAAAATAGTACCAATTTATACGTGCTGTACAAGATCTGGATAGGTTTGAAATGTTTGTTTTGTTAGTTTATATTAGAGTGCAGTTAAATATTTATGTACGGACTATTTCAAAAATTATATAAACAGAATCCAAATCATAGAGGTTGTTTCAATGTTCTATCCAAATAAAAAGTAACCCATAAAAACCAAGAATTTACAATACTCCCTTTCTCATTTTCGGGTTTCGCGTCTACCATATGCGTTGAAACATCCGTACAACTTGACGAAAGAAACATTAAAAATTTGAAAAATCCAAAATTATGCTATAATCATTAATTTTTTAACGAAAATTTGACAGATCTTCTTGATCGTCTCCACGAGACTGCTTGCAAAGTTTCAGCTCGATTGGATCACGGGAAAAGGGTTAAAAATCAATCCAAAGTTTTTTCGACGACAAGCGGGCAAGCAAGCAAGCAGACGCCACGAGTTAATATATGGGGAGTAAAAATACAAATATTACGTTTGTACCTATACTCGCTTAGAGAATTGATTAGGGCGCGTGTCAACTTCCCTTATTTACGTTGGGGTAGTTAGTTGATAAGTATGGAACCCCCAGTATATGATCTATGTAAATCGCTTGGAACAAATTCAAAAAAAAATTATTCGCTTTCTCAACTTTAAATTCAATTGCGTTTCTGACGATTATGACAGTTCATGCAAAAAATATCACATCCTACCGTTATACAAACAAAAGCGAAATAGGTGATTTGATGTACCTACTAAAAACTGTATCAGGCAACGTCGACTGTCCTGAACTATTAAATAGACTAAAATTCCATGTTCCCTGTAGATCTCGTAGACACAACCCAGTCTTTCACATTGATTTTACCTCATCCAACTATCGTCGTAATTCATATTTCTTGAGGGTATGCGATGCATTCAATAAACTGATAAGATTATTGGATATTGATCTGTTCGAGTGCAGCCACACAAGATTAAGAAAAATTTTGAGTGCTGAATTTTTTTCCACGTAATAATTAAGTTTCTTTTTCTTTTATTTAAATATTTTATTATTTCTTTCTATATAATTAATATGCCTTAGTGTATCATAAATATTTATCATTACTGACATATTTCTGTTTGCTTAAATTTTTTATTCTTTCTTTCTATATAATTAATATATTTCTAAATGTGGAGACCTGTAATTGGCCATCTATATTGTATCAATGTTTTCTATGCTTTTTTTTGTGCTGTTGGTCTTCCATAAACATTAAATAAATAAATAAATAAATAAAAATAAAAGTAAATAATATAATAAAATATACAACAGTAATAATAATATGATTATAAAAAATTTCGTTGACATTTTTCGTTCTGGGAGCATACCTGAATGCAAAAAAATTTTACACGCGGAATGTGCTTAGTTCTGAGCATAATAAAGTGTACTGACAATTTCTTTTATTATATTTTATTCGGTCATCCAACATTTTGAATTAGTATTTCTTCGGTTGTATGAAATTAGCATGCTTTTGTTTGTTGATTTGCGTTTTTACTTGTAGTAGATTGAATGCAGCGGAGATGAGGTCCCTTAGACATACGTGTGGTAAATCCATGTATGATAGAGTAAAGAATGAAGATATTAGGAATGAATGTAAAGCTGATCGTAGCATAATACAGAGAATAAAAATAGGGTCGCTCAGGTGGTTTGGGCATGTTGAGCGAACGAATGAGGAAAGAATGGTAAGAAAGATATATGATGCAAGTGTTGACGGCGCCAGAAAAAGAGGGCGACCACGGAAGACGTGGCATGACCAGATTAACCAGACACTGGAAGATGGTCCTGTTAGAAGTCTGAACAACCGTCGAGCTTGCATGCGAAGATGTATGAATGTAGACGAAGCGAAAGTTGTACGTCAGGACAGAAGAGTATGGCGCTCTATCCTCTCTGCCTACCCCCTCGGGGAAACGGCGTGATGGTAAGTAAGTAAGTAAGTTTTATTTAATTATATTCTGTTACACAGTGTCTCGTAGCTAGTAGCAAAAAAATTCGAAGGAGTCTTGTTCGATCAATTTTATAAAGAACTAGCTGTTACCTCTCAAAAATGACGAAACATTGGTTCGCGTCTTTGCTTACTGCTTACTGGCTAAAAACACTTATTTACTATTACTTATTTACTAGATGACGTGCAAAAAACGGAAGTAACATTTTAACTATAATAGTTGGGAGTGCCAGGAAAGTCGGTATCTTTTTGACGATCCACGGAGAGGCGGCCGTAACAACATGCGCAGAGCGGCCGGTCCGGGTTTGCTGGTCCGGGGCTCAAGCCCCATCTTTGTTTTTAGCGGTGAATTCGAACGAAATTACGGACGTTGCACGAAGTTACAGGGGTAGACGACGGACGGACAGACAACGAAATTATTTTGTTCGACGAGTCGGAATTGTTGAAAAAATTTATATTTTTTATTCAAAAACGAATGAAGACGGCTCTCCAGAATTTTTTACTACTAGTTACGAGACACTTTGTATGCAAAAAAAAACCAAAATTTTTGGGCGTTGATGGTAATAAATAAATAAAAATACTATGTTCAATTGTCTCCAAATTTTTGGTCAAAACGCACGAGATTAATTTGAACATTGTCTGTGCCTTTTCTTGCAGAGAATATTGAACCAACCGATGTAGATTGAATGCAGTACAAAAACAGGGTCATATGGAAAACATTAATTATATCGCAGGACTATATTTCAACTTTAATTATGGGTCGAAAATGTTCAAGCAACCATGCCCTGATATCAATAGTTATGGAGATATGCGACATCAAAGGCAAAGCATTTTTTTTCAATATTTCTGACATATTTTTTTTGTAAAACTTGGACTATCATTACAGTAACTTATATCGTATCGAGTGTGGAAAATTCATTCCCTTTAATACATGTCAAGTAAAATAATAAAAACCTTTCAATTCCAATTGGAATTTCTGCAAGGTTTTTATCATTTTACTTAACTTGTATTATTGAGATTAATTAATTTTTCGTAATCTATATAAGTAATGTAATGATAGTTCAACATTTGTTAAATGCAACACTTTGATGTTGCATAATTCCATATCTATTGATGTTAGGTCATGGCTGCTTGAGCACTTTCGACTCACAATCACAATCAAGGCAGGAATATAGTCCTGCGAGGATATTAATGTTTTCCTAACAACCCTGTACATGATAAGACTGATTTTGTTTACGAAAACACGAGGATCCCGCTGCGACGAGTACTTACGCACTTTATCATAGAAAAACAACGAACTTGCAAAGATTTTCACAAGTTTAGATCCGCACTTCACTCTCGCGCTCGCGACGCATCTCTCGACCTCTTCTTCTTCGTCCCGGGGGCGACAGTCGACCGCGCGACGCGACAACCGACAGACGAACGGACAAAGTGTAATCCAGTTAGCGCCGGCCGCGTCTGTCGTGCCGGCCAATGGGGACGCTTCCCGCGCACACAAGGCGACCGGCGCGGGAAAATCTCGAAACGAACTAAATCCCTTCCCTTCGGCGCTGGCGGCGGCGGCCCAGGGCGGGAGACTGGCCCGCTGTCAGCCGCGGCAGACTCCTCGCGCCTCGGAGACCGCCGGCCCGTCCTGCAGACCCTCGCTGCTGGAGAGCATCTTCGAGCGGAGCTTCAGTAACACCCGAAGCGCCGCTTCAGGGGAAATCAAAAATCAATGGCGGGAAAGCTGTGCCGTGTTCTCGTATATCTACGAGATTTAGAGATGCCCTTAACAAACAAAAGAAGATCTCTGACCCGGGCCCGACACGAAAGAGACCTATCTCAATTTTTTTGTTATATTAAGTGTAATAAAAATATGTAATTATTATATTCAATATCAGTGGCTAACATACAAATATATTGCTTTGTTTTCTGTATATAATAATGTTTCTGACATTTTTTACAAAACCGTGAATTATCATTACAGTAACTTATATTGATTATGAAAAAAAGTAACCCATAAAAACCAAGTTTTTATTATACTCCCTTTCTTTGTAAAATATAACAACAATTAAAGACGAATTAAAACACATAACATAACACTAAACTTACAGTAATTTAATATATTTCTAAAATGTCAGTTGTTTTGAGCTTTGATAAGACACTTCATGTTTGTGTAGTGAAGTACCTATTATGTATACCGACGGAGTAATTCAAATTAAGAAAATATTCTGCGACGTTATCTGGCCGCCGTTGCTAATAATCAAATTTTTGTAATGATTCCAATTTGAAAAATCCAAAATTATACTATAATAATTAATTTTCTTTAACGAAAATTTGATAGATCTTCTTGATCGTCGCCACGAGTCTGCTTGCAAAGTTTTAGCTCAATTGGATCACGGGAAAAGGGTCAAAAATCGATCCAAAGTTTTTTCGACGACAAGCCGGCAAGCAAGCAAGCAGGCGCCACGAGTTAATACAAAGGGAGTAAAAATTATAAGTTTCAATACAAGTTAAATAAAATGATAAAAGCCCTGCCGAAACTCCAATTGGAATTCGAAGCTTTTTATTATTTAATTTGACTTGTAATAGAGGGAACTAATTTTTCATATATCGATATAATGTAATGTAATGATAGTGCAACGTTTTATAAAAAATAAGTCAGAAATATAGAAAAAAAATGAGAACTTTCATGTCACATATCTTATGGTTGCTTGAATATTTTCGACTCATAATCAAGGTAGGAATATACCCCTGCGAGGTTATCAATGTTCAAAATAACCTTGTATATGGTATGGCATGCTTGTAGAAATGGGAGAAAAATAACTTTTTTATACTACGCCCGGAAAAAAACAAAGCAATATATTTGTATGTTAACCACTGATATTGTCAAAATCATTTTAGTCTTCTTGGTATTAAATTCTTTAATAATCTTCCCCTAACAATCAGAATAAATTTAAAATTGAAACCAAAAAACGTATTATTTATGGTTTTTGTGTTTAGTTTGCAGAACTCCATAGTTATTTTTAATGAAATTTAAAATTAATTAAATTTTATTAAATATTATTATTAATTCCTGCAGGTTGTGTTATTTTAAATGTGACAGCTGTTTCGGCTTGTAAGGCCATTATCAAAACAGTCAATGATAATGGCCTTACAAGCCGAAACAGCAGACAGACAACGGAATTGTTATGTGAACTTCATTCATCTTGTAATCACTTATTGTAGTATACTTATATTGTATAATGTATTAATGTTTTATTTTAATGTATTATCGTAAACTGTAACTGTACTAATCACCTTGTCCTAAATGACTATCCATTAGGGTCATTCTGACCTGTCGATAGTCTTTAAATTAAAAAATAAAAAATAAAAATAAAAATAAAATAAAATAAATAAATAAATATTATTAATATTTAAAGCATTAACTTTGTGATCAGACATTTTAACAAAATGTTATTTATTTTGTATATATAACCACTAAAAATTACTTTTTTGTCTACCGGTTTCGAGACGTAACCGTAGACAAACTTTGTCAGGACAACCACTACATTGGCATGTAAAGCCATGTATTCACTAGGGGACAAATTGTCCCTCAACAGCACGCGCGGCATAGAGTCTACGTGACGTTCCAACGTCGTGCACTGTTCCGCGACCTCGCGCACAACATAGCGCGGCATTTCTACGTGCCGTGGCAACGTTGCCATGCGCATGGTACCCGAGCGTACTCACTGCAACATTCCGCGGAGCGTCAGTACCACGTGGTATATTTACAAGTGAATACGCATGCGCTGTATCTGTCAAGATGACAATGCGGGGAAACGAAATCGTTCTCGAACTCATTGAGCTATATCGATCGAAGATCGCATAGGATGTCCGTCCTTCTTTCTCTTTGCAGTAAATAATATCGCAGTCTCCCCTTTTTTCTCCTCTTACTTTTCGATAAACTCATTAACATAAACAGATACGCGGCTATCATCATAACCTCATAAGGCGATATATTTCCGCGACGTCTGGAAAACAATAATTATTTGCAAAAAGGACCTTGTTTTTAAATTTGAAATTGCGACCCAAAAAAACATTTCGAATTGCGCGGAACCCCGTTTTCGCCAAACGAGATACCGCAGCTGTCAACATAAGCTCATCGGGTGACATTTCCGCGACAAGATATGCGAGTCCCGGTGTGTACACGTCAAATGGCCGCGTCATTGTCCCCGAAATATGAGCGTAGATGTTGATGCGACATGCCGAGCGGAATGTTTCGCGATTTGTCCCCTAGTGAATACATGGCTTAAATATCACCACACACCACAACCATAGTATTATTTACACACCAACACCTTCACAAAATACTCTTCACAAGCGTGCTTCTCTAACTAAAGGCCAACATGCACCAAGTTTCTTATCAAAAAGGATTAAGAAATTGAGTAGAGAAGAGAGGTGGGCGGGGTGGGGTCTATAGGGTTCTATAGTCTATAAGCGCTGACAAATATTGGATTTTACCTGATAATTTTAAATCAAACAGAAGACTGTAGGGGAAATTTATTTCATTATTAATTAATAATCAAATAAATTTATTATAAATAATACTTTGATTGTTGTCCGTAGTGATATTTACATGCCGGTGTAGTGATTGTCCTGACGAAGAGACGGGTTACGTCTCAAAACCGGTAGACAAAAAGTATTTTTTGGTGGTTATATAGATACTAACATAAATAACATTTTGTTGAAATTATTTTTTTTTAAATAGTGGTGGAACACGGCGTACGTGTCACATCAATAATCTTACTATCTTCAAACTAAGCCAAACACTCGTACTATGAAAATAGGATTAACTTGCTGGTCTGGAGTGAGGTTCAGGCTCGAACCCGCGACCTTTGAATCACGAGGCGAGAGTCCTAACAACCTACTCAATTATATTTACATTTCATTTTTATAAATTAACAATTTTTCAATATAAAAGCACTACAAGCGTATTAATAAAGAAATAAATAAATAAAACTGGCGAAAAAAAACTTGTAAATGTGTTTTTTAGATTTGAGACAAGTTGGTGAGGACTTCTTTTAATGGGACTCGGAAACCCATTAAAAGAAGCACCATCCATCTCTGGACCAACGTTCCCTCTGAGAGGTGCGCCTGTGTGGGCGCACACGATTTGCCAACAGCGCACACAAATTACAACAAGACCAACAAAAAATAATAATGGACTCCTTTGATTCTAATTTAATCCAAGTGTCAAAGTGTATTCATTCCGTTGTGTTAAAATACACGCTAAATATTATTATTTGACATGGCAGTTACTTTGTGTTGTAAAATGAATCTTTTATTTTAATAATTTAATAATTATTGTACCTACAATACATACGTTGAATTATGCTTCAGTTACTACTATAGTGTCACAAGATGATGGAATCAGAAAGAATTAAGGTACAGATACACATGCTTATTTAGTAGCATGCTAATGAGCATGCCACTAATAAGCATGCCCTAACAACTATACATACACTTGCTGACATGCTTATTAGTGGCATGCTCATAAATAAGCATGCCCAAAGCTAACAATCAAACACACATGCTTATTAGTGGCATGCTCTTGTCATAGAATAGAGACGCTCTTGTTCAAAATGGAAACTTTGCAAACTGAAATAGAAAATTCAAGTGAACCAATAAATCAAAAAAGTTCCCGAGTTTCCATCCACACATTTTTGATTTTAGTTTTTATAATTTTTATTGTAAGATTTGAATCATTCATGCCTAATAATAAAGTTTCATAAACATTATTTCTCACAATATATTTTTCACACAACGGTGACCGACTATTCCACAGACATTCGTGATTCCTATAATAAGTCACGAAAAGTAATGTTTTATCATCTCCCCAACGCGCCATATTTGTTTCATCTGTCGCGGATTGAGAAGATCGCATTGATAATACTAGCCGCGAAGCCCGCGAATGACATAAGCATGCTTATAATAAGCAAGCCTGGTCACACACGCTCCAAAGATACCCCTTCTCTATGGTGAATGACAGTGGCATGCTCATTACTAGCAATGTGCGTACACACATGCCACTAATAAGCAAGGCCTAAAGAAGGTCGATACTGCCACTAAATAAGCATGTGTATCTGTAGCTTTACGCACTATCTAAATCTCACGAACGGTCCACCGGATTATGAAAACATCGAGAAGGCGACATTACCTATAAAAAGAGATTGAGCGACTACTGCGCACTCGTGTTGTGTTGACAAACGCGACGCAGAAATCCACAGACAAAACGACAACGGAACGGTGCGGCGGGTGTCTGTATTCCAACAATAGTAAATCTCAATAGTACTCACCGGCGAGCGAGAAGTTTTCTAGTGCGATCCTGAGCGATTTAAGTAACATGCATAAGTATACGAGAGACAAGTTTTTCCGGAGTGATAATTTGTGCGAATCACGAGTAAATTAGTGTTTGAAATATTCTAGAAACATTTAGTGTAAATTAAAGAACAATGCTCCGATTAGAAGTCCTTTCCCTGTCGTCAAATGTATCAAAAACAGACCGCTAAAATATATAGACACTAGTTGTGCTCGCGGCTTTTTATTAACGTTTAGTCGCATTTTATTAATTTGTGTATTAACCTTAACATATAGAAATATGTTTTCCTAGATTTTTTTATAGAACTTTTTGAGTTCTACAACTGTTCAGTAGAAAATATTTAAATATCTCTTACCGTTAATGCAGCGTTCTTAAAAAACGCATCGCTCGATCAGTTTTTCATCGACTTTAGTAGTAAAATAGGTCACCAAGAAAAGTTCTTTTATTTTAATGTTAAAATAAAAGAATGACCACCCTACGTCCACCCTGAAAGTCCGTTCTAAATATTGGTGAAAGAATTTTTAAAATCGGATGAGAAATTTCGGAGATTACCTCCTACATCCAAACTTACACCCTCTTTAGTATAGATGAACTAACTTTTTTTTGGCACAAATCCTGTCGCCACAGCTGATTTCAATACGTTTGACTTGTTTAAAAAAATTACTACTGGCTTGTCGATTTTAAAACAATTATGAAAAGGTCTAAAAAAATAGTCAAAAAAAATACTCAAAAAGTAAATGAGTCACGCTTTATTACAAGAATACGTTTTTACTTATGGAGACTTTGGAACGAATTTTTTAATAAAACTACGTCTATAGTAAAAAATACGTTTAAATAAATTCGTTTATTAGGAAATTTTGCATCCCTGATCTTAGAAGTTAAAAATTATCATTTTTCCTTTCCACCTGATCAAAATATCGTCTAAACGAACAGTAAAAAATTTGAAGACAGAAAATACAGTCTTGATTTATCATAAATCTAATTCTAAGCTTGCGCTATTAATTTTTACTCTATATTATTATTTATTAATTTTTTGATTTCTTATTGTAGTATGCTTTCATTAGACTTCTGCTTAGTTTTATACTTGCTTTTTACTTTATATAATATAAATCTTTATATATTTGTATTTGTATGTTAAGTATTTGCTTTCCACTTTATGTTATTATTATTTTTTCCTTGATTGTATTTCTTGAGCAATCATTCGTTCAATTGAAGCAAAGTATTCATTCTATGAATGTACACATTACCTCCTTATTTATAAAAGCCCTGTACTAACTAACTAACCATCACGCCGTTTCCCTGCAGGGGTAGGCAGAGAGGATTGAACGCCACACTCTTCTATCCTGGCACACCACTTTTGCTTCGGCCACATTCATACATCTTCTCATACACGTTCTACGATTGTTGCGGCTTTTAACAGGGCCATCCTCAAATACTTGTAGTACCTGATCGTGCCAGGTCTTTCGCGGACGCCCTCTATTCCTGTTGCCTTCAACATTCGCCTCATATATTTTCTTAACCATCCTTTCCTCGTTCATACGTTCCACATGACCAAACCATCTCAGCACTCCTTTCTTTATTCTATCTACCACACTACAGCCAGCATTGCATTCACTTCTAATTTGTTCATTCCTCACTCTATCGACCAAAGATTTTCCACACAAGCGTCTTAGTGACCGCATTTCAACCGCATTCAGTCTACTTTCATTCCTCTTTTGCCAATTCCAGGCTTCACTTCCATACATAAGGGTTGGCACTAGAACGCCATATGTACCGCTAGTCTTGCTTTTTTGACAGATTCTTATTGGCCATAATTGCATTTAGTGCACCATTAACTTTGTTTCCCGCAGTTACTCTCTTTCGATATCATTCTCAGCCTTGCCGTCTCTACAACAAACTCGTTCACTTGTTCTAAGCATTCGTTGTTTATAATTACATCACACTTAGTCACTCTTTCGTCTCTCTCGAATACCATCACTTTCGATTTGCTGACATTCATCAAAAGTTCACTCTGCATGCATACATCGGACATCCTGGATACCAAGCACTGCAGATCAGCTTCACTGTTAGCCACTAATACTGCATCGTCTGCGTATAGCAGACAGGATATGGTGAGTCCGTCCATTTTCGCTCCAACTTCTAGATCCTTCAGTTCTTTCATACAACTATCCATATACAGGTTGAAAAGCCATGGTGACATTACGCATCCCTGTTTGACACCTTTTGTAATATCAAACCATGATGTGAATGTCCCATTAATTCTCACGCAAGCACTACTTCCTTCGTACAGGGATGCAATTGCCTGTATGAGTTTACTCTTCACCCCATATTCAGACAAAACCTTCCATAACTTTCGTCTTATCACTCTGTCATACGCTTTTTGGAGATCCACAAAGGCACAAAAAAGTTTTTGGTTCTTTGCCAAAAACTTTTCGGTCATCTGGCGCAGTGAGAAAATCTGGTCCATGCATCCTCTTCCACTCATGAAGGCTCCTTGTACATCCCACACTTTTTCTTTCGTTGTCAACCTCACTCTTTCTATCAAAATTCTCGCATACAGTTTGCCAACAGAGCTCAATAGGCTAATGGCCCGATAATTCGCGCAGTCCATTCGCGACCCTTTTCCTTTGTATAGAGGCATGATAACAGCTCTTCTCCAATCCTTAGGAGTGTAGCTGCCCTCTAAACATTGGTTGAAGAGTCTATGAAGCCACGTGAGTATTACTGGACCACCACCCTTAATGTACTCGGCAGCAACATTGTCATAACCCACAGCCTTGCCATTCTTCATGTGCTTCAATGCTCTTTTAATTTCTTCCACAGTTATTTCATTCACACTGTCGTCACTATTCATAAATCCGTTGGACGCCTCAAAGGAGTCCTCACTCACATTCCCATTACTCTCATACATTTCTTCAAAAAATTCCTTCCATCTATCTTTTATTTCATTCTCGTTTCTAAGCATCTTTCCATTCTTTGACATAATAGCATTCACACAACCTCTTTTCGTACCACTTCGAGACTTTTTAACTTCCTTCCAAAAGATCTTGATATTCTCTTGGAAGTTCTGAGTCAATTTAAGACCCTCGTCCTTCCTCAAACGCTCCTTTCTTTCTTTCACTCCGTGCTTTACCTTTTTCTTACATACAAGTGATTATTAAGCCCTGTAGGGCGTTAATAATCACTTGTAATAACTAAATCACATATTTCGAGTGATATTTCGAGACAACGCTATTTTAGATGATACGTGGGATATAAAAGTAAAGCTAGCAATATCCAAAAAATAAAAATATATTTTGAATGCAGTCACCGAGGATTACTAATTAAAAAATACCGAATTCTAGATTTTACGTAACTATCCCTTCCAAAATCATGTTTTCTATAAATTTATAGACTATTAAATCCCGAATTCAGTACACTATAAATAAGTAATCCTTGATGACTGCCTTAAATTTATTTTGGATATTTATTTATTTATTTATTTATTCATACGCCAATCGGCTATATACATTGATTTTACAAAAATAATAGACTTAAATGAATGGATTAGAAAAATTGCACATATATAAAAAAACAATACTAGCATAGTAACAACATGGTATAATCGTATAGGGTTGAGGGTAATTTTAATACTGTGATAACAATCTTTTTGCCGCTGATGAGAATGAGACGTATGATTCATCGAAGAAGTTGATATCAACACAGTGGCTATTCACCAGATTGGCAATCCTATTTCTTGGGCCATTGTACACGTAACTTTTTGTGGATTTAGTGGTTTCTAACAATCTACGCACTCTTAGATCCGGCCTAGCAGTGATAATGCCAAATTGTTCCAGGATCTCGGGCGAGTCTATCTGTCCGTTGACAGATTTGTAGAAGAAGGTCAGATCAGACAATTGTCTTCGAGTGATTAGTTTGCTGATTCTAAATCTGTTATATACGGTCTCAATATCTCCTGGTGATCGTGTACGATAGGCGATGCATTTACATAGTTTGCGCTGTATTCTTTCGAGCTGATTGATTAGTTTATTGCTATACGGCGACCAAATGACAGAACAGTATTCTAAAATCGGTCTCACAAGACTGTCGAATAGTCGTTCCAGCGTGTAGACATTGCTGAAGTCCTTCCTGAAGATATTGCTGCCTTAGCTCTTAAATCCCACATATAGTCTCGAATTTCAATAAATATTTAATTGCAGTGTATTTTTACTGAAAAAGTTTCGTTTACTTGGGGATTTAATTAAATAAACTGCGGTATATTTGACTTAAAAATACGCGAGGGGGGACATTCTTCCGCCGCGGCCCACCCCCCTTCCCTAAAGTACGATTTTATTCTTTATAAACGTATTAAAATCTCTGTTTATACAGGGTTATTTGGAAAACATTAATAGCCTCGCAGGACTATATTCCTGCCTTGATTATGAAAATGATTCGAAAATGTTCAAGCTATTATGACCTAATATCAATAGTTAAGGAGATATGCGACATCAAAGTTTGCATTTTTTTTCAATATTTCTGACTTATTTTTTTTTTGATACATTGGATTATCATTACAGTAACTTACATCGAATATGAAAAATTCATTCCCTTTAATGTAAGTCAAATAAAAAAATAAAAACCTTCAAATTCCAACTGGAGAACATTCCAATTGGATTTTTTCAGGGTTTTTATCATTTTATTTAACTTGTATTGAAACGAATGAATTTTTCGTAATCGATATGTGTTACTGTAATGATAGTCCAGCGTTTTACAAAAAATAAGTCAGAAATATTGAAAAAAAATTGCTAACTTTGATGTCGCATATTTCCATAACTATTGATATTAGGTCATGATAGCTTGAACATTTTCGACTCATGATCAAGGCAGGAATATAGTCCTGCGAGGTTATTAATATTTTACAAATAACCCTGTATACGTATTATAATCTCTGTTTATATAAAAATCATCGTCTGTTTGCCTACCTGTTTAATTCTGTACTTACGAACTCGTTGACGGCCGAACCACTTTTGTTGGATGTTCCATTAATTTTATGCATTTTTTAAAGTTATATTCCAGCGATTTTTCAATTTTATTAGCTAGCGGAGCCCCATTTCTTAAAAAAAATCAAAGCTCCACAGCCGACTATTAATGATGAAAAACTATTTTGAATATAACACAAAAATCATTATGTCTATTCTCGTACGGTGATGACATTTCCATCATTCATCAATTTCAACATATTTATATTTAGACTCAGCGATATTTTAATGTGATTAGTTTCTGTATTTTCATTGGCGAACAATTTTCAATTACAAATCGTTTGAATTCAAGCCAAGTTTTGCACGCAAATTCCTGACAATGACGATTCTTGGAACAATAACTACATTAAAAGACGCTAATTGTATGCGAATAGTTCAGTGTTGTCACGGGGGCACGCGTTGCCCATTTTCGGTAAACCGTGTTACCGGTAAGTATACTTCAATACCATCACCGAATTACCAGTAAACAAATTTCTAAGTACAGAGTAATTACGATAAATAATTATTCACTTAATTAAGGATAAATCTCACAGAGACAAAGCTCTTTGTATATGAAGTCTTTTATACGATGGTTCAGGGCTTACAACCTGTATGAGCTGGCTTGAGTGATCACTCTATACAATGCAACGTTCACAAATTCCGTCGTGAGAACATCCACACATTATCAAATTTTTGAAAGTTCTATGTATTTTGTTCGAATCAAGAACATTTCATATTTTTTCGTCTCCAAAATATACGTCGAACAATTTGGCGGTGTTTATATTAAAAAAATATCTTATAAATTTGAACTGATTTCATATGTGTATATTTGTTTTTTGAATGAATAAAAAAATGTGTTTTATTTATTTTTTACGAGTAAGTACTCGGTACATTATTATTTCTATCGAAAAAGATTTGAAAAAGAGAATATGTGGAAAAATATGTAACTATTAGGTCCTTAGATATGAAATTGGCGTTTAGTATGGGAGGAACATAAAGCCGATTTTTTTTTATTATAATATATTTATTTAATCAAAGTATGTACCATTGCTATCTATGCACTTTTGCCATCTCATAGGTAGATCATCGATCCCTTTACTAAAAAAACCATTCGGACGGGAATCAATAAAATCTTTGAAGGCGGTTTGGACTGCCCCATCGGAGTTGAAATTTTTCCTTTGCAAGAAGTTATCCAAATTTCGAAAAAAATGGTAATCTGTTGGGGCAAGGTCCGGAGAGTACGGTGGATGTCTTAGACATTCCAATTGAAGCTCCTCTAATTTGGTAGCCGTCTGTTGTGCAGTGTGTGGTCTAGCGTTATCATGAAGCAGCAGTGGGCTAGAGCGATTAACCAGCCTCGGTTGTTTAGCAGCTAGCTTTTCCATCATGGTTTGCAGTTGCTGACAATAGACATCTGCCGTAATCGTCTGGCCAGATTTAAGAAAGCTGTAGTGAACGACACCAGCACTAGTCCACCACACGCTCACAAGTAACTTTTTTGGAGTCAATTTTCGCTTGGGGCATGGTTTGGCTGGTTCGGCAGGGTTCAGCCATTGCAATGAGCGCTTCCGATTATCGTACAGGATCCACTTTTCATCACAGGTAATGATTCGATTTAAAATCCTTTCATTATTGTGCCGGTTGAGTAATGCAACGCAGCAGTCAACGCGCGTTTGTTGATTTGCTTCACTCAATTCGTGAGGTACCCACCCTTCAAGCTTTTTCACCTTACCAATTTGCTTCAAGTGGATTAAAACAGTTTTATCACTAACACCGCAGCCTGCAGCTAACTCGGATGTGGTTTGCGATGGATCCGCTTCCACAATAGCCTTCAATTCTTCATTATCAACTTTGGTCTCCGGCCGTCCACGGGGCTTGTTCTGCAGGTCGAAATTTCCAGAACGAAAACGTTGGAACCAAAAACGCACTGTGTTTTCTTTTGCGGCACCGTCGCCATACACATCATTAATCCTTCGAGCCGTTTCTGCAGCACTGGTGCCACGGTGGAACTCGTACTCGTAAACTCGTACTCGTAACGCGATATTTCAAGTTTTTCATTTTGTCAACTGAGTGACGCAAAGAAAAAAAAATTGAGGAAAAAACAAATGAATTATAATTTTCAAAACACAAATACATGAGTAAATAGCTGTATAAATTTGGATTTGGAATTCCTAACCAAAAAGAAGATATTTGAGATCAAATTTGCCAGTACGGCAAAACGCCAATTTCACATGTAAGGACCTAATATGTAATTTTTGTTTATTTGAAAATTCAATAAAGTGAAGGTATAAAAAGAAAAATTATCGAAATAATGGTCTCTTTCAACACAATATTTCATCGTAACGACATGTTTGTGTTTTGATCGTAGCCGCGTATAATTTTTATTATTATTACGTGTTATTTAATAGCCTCGTGTTTATAATCTCGTATAATTTTGATAAAAGCTATTTTAGCGTAATTTTCCTTTATTGCCTAAAATATAAAATAATTGTGTTTTCGAAGTCAGAATCGGTGGTTTTAGTAATTTTTAAATTCGATCTCGGGAAGCGGTATTGTTAATCCGAAGATTGAACGTATATCTCTTCTTGCCCGGGGTTGGACAGAACATTTTGGCCTTCGAGCCGGACAGAAGTCCTTCATTTGTGAAAAACCGGAAAGAGCGTCGTTTGAACATTTTCTTCTTTCCCGGGATTGGAAAGAACATTGCCTCGTAGAACATTTTGGTTAAAACACATATATTGCACTGGCCTCTACTAGAGGACATCTGTTGTTATTTGATACTCATTAACAAGTTGGCGCACATAGATTTCGCAACTGGTAATGATACCTCTAAATTTTATTTATTTTTAAAGTGGAGTTTTTTTTAAAAACATTCCTTTTTAACGTAGGTATATATGATATTCTTTCGAATTAATTCATATCTACCAGAACACGCCTGAAAATCAATATTTTCAACTCCTATCGTGCACCAGCATATTATATTTTAACAATATTTATATGAAAGTGTGTTCTAAGAACGCAGTTAATGGATTTTGTCCCCAGGGGGATGATTAAGAAGTCTCACAGAGACGAAGCTATTTATATACGCGAAAAGTGGATCGGGGTCTCTTGTGCGATGGTTCAGGGCTTACTACCTGTATGAGCTGGCTTAAGTGATCGCCCTACACAATGCAATGTTCACCAATTCCATCGCATAAGAGACTTCCGCAGAGGCGTAATCAAATTTGTTTATCTTCCAGCTCAGGCATATGGAAAAGTTCCTTTTAGTGCTTTTCTACTTTGGCTTAAAAGTAATTTATCATCTTTTTACGATTAATGCAAACGTCTTTATCTGGCCACTTCCATGGATTTCCTGATCTGACTATACTTTTAATATCGACCACTTGAGGAGGGGAGGTGTAATGTTTGTTTTCTGAGAGGAAGAATATGTCCACCCGTCCAGAGGCATATTTGTACATGAAATTTTCAATAACAAAATGCCAAAATATTTTTTGAACAAAATGATTGTTAATAGTGATGTACATACTTACATATAACACCAGAAATAGGAATAGAATAAGATTACCATATAAGTCCTATTACCATATAAATCATACCAGTCCTTCCAATAGGCTATGCCTATTGGAAGGGCTGCCGCTACGCTGAACAATATCGCTTTGGGTATTGATATATTCCATATATTTTTGTTGAAATATGTCGTTTACGTGAGTGAGAAATAGTAGAGGTCTGGGGACCGTACCTTGGGGGACGCCAAATTCATTTATTGGTGGATTACTTAGAGATTCAATTGCTTTGACTATTTGAGGTCTGTTCGTTGAGTGGCTCTTTATCCGTTTAGGGCTGTCTGGTCAATTCCGTTTTCTTTTGGTTTTGGTACCTACGAATTGTTCGTGGGAGATACTGTCGAGTACTTAAGTACCTATGCTTATAATTACTTGATTTATCCAAATTACTTAGTATAAACTAAACTAAGACATATGGCTCAACGACCTCAAGGCTCAAGGAGGATACTAGATGGGCACCCAGAATCCTACAGTGGAGGCCCTGGACGAAAAATAGAAGCGTCGGAAGACCTCCCAAAGGTGGTCTGACGACATTGTCCAGCAAGCAGGAAGAACCTGGATGCGAAGGGGGAGAAACAGAGTTGAGTGGAAGAAAATGGATGAGGCCTACATCCAGCAGCGGAGGGAAAAAGGCTAAGGAAGAAGAAGAAGAAGTAGACTTTGTATAATGGTGGATGTTTTGCGGTTGCGTCTTGTGTGCATATTCCCCCGGTGAACCCGAATTGATTTTCATTTATTGTAGAGTTGGCTTTTGTGATTGAATTTAGTATCTTTTTGGCTGCTTTTTCAAAAAATTTCGATACATTTGATAAATAGTATATTACCTAATTCTCACTGTTTGTTAAATTATATTACACTACCAATATGATTGTAAGTGATTATCCCTCACCACACACAAGAATCTTAATACTTTTTGGTGAGGTATAACATATAATAATAATTTAATTGTCAATATTTGCTAGTTATCATATTAAATAAATAAAATTAAAATTAAAAAAATATATTTCTGAGAGGGTTTTCATCTTTCATATTAATTATTTATATATATTGTCACGTGTCGTGGCCGCAGGATGAATTTTTTTTTCCTATTTTTTTTCTTTACATTTTATAATATTTAGTCCCACAAAACGACTAAAAAGACGATTGTCTGTAGGTTCATTTTTACAATTGTAAGTTACACTATTACAAAATATTATTCACTTTATAAACATAAAAGATAAAAACGAAAACAATTAAGTACAAAAAAGAACATAAAAGAAATTTTCAGTACAAAGCTAAAAATTTTAAGCAAATTAAGAAAAGAGCAAAAAAAATAAGAAAATAGCAAAAGAGCAATAAAAATAAAACGTTAATTAACTGTCGCTTACTTCACACGCCTAATCGTGACACTGTTTTCGCTTCGTAATTCGCCGCCAGAGCCGCGCCGCTGGAAAGTCAAAATAACAATGTCCCTCCGCGGCTTGGATCCGTTTATTTATACCCATAATGTTGAATTTTTCGAACTTTCGAGACTTTTATAGTGTTTTCTTGCAAATTCTCGTAATTTCCAGATGTTCCTGGAACTTTGGAGACGTCTCTCGAAAGCCGTAGACTACGCTAGGTTGTTCTGGAATCTTCGGTAGCATTGTGCCAACTACGAACAACTGTCACTTTGACAAAAGTACGCGACTCCTTTTAGCCTCGTTACAATATTATGTTAATTAAAGTGTTATAACATTTACGAACTAAATGTATGCTTGTAATGAAAACGTTGTATACCAACTTAATTGAATTGAATTACTCGTTCATTTGCGAACTACTCACCTCCATAAAACATCACTACACGCGATGTTTACGCATAAAAACTCACTCACTTTATTTCTTTTATCGATTAACTTTACAGTGATTTAATTTCCAACGACCAGATGAGTAAAAATTTATAACAGAATTAAATTAATTAGTAAAATTAGTATAAACCACTACAATATTTTAGGTCTACCGGTTTCGACACGTGCCCGTCTCTTCGTCAGGACCAAAACTACACTACCATGTTCACAACACTATTTATTTATTTATTTATTTTGTTTTAGGGAAAATTAACAGCAAAACAACAATCTTAAAAATATGAAATAATGGTTTTTACAATTATGCCAATTATAAATTTTCCACTGAATATAAAAATTAACTTTAACTTACTTTAATAACGAGTGGAGAGGGTGGAGGGGAATGTGGGACGGGAGTAGAAGAGAAGATATAATGTACAAATTAGTTTGGGTGCGGTAGTGTAGATATTGTTTGTTTTATGTTTCTTATTGTTGCGTTGAAAATGTCAATGTGGTGATAGTTTGTGTTAAATGAATTTGTGGATCTGTACACAAAGGAGTTTTGTTTACATCACAACACTAGTATTGTTAACCTTTCACCAACATATATCACGTGCGTGTTAATCTTGTCAAAGACTAGCATGCACTAACTTGCCTACAGAACGATCAGGAATCTACGAGGGAGAGGGAGTGAGAGGGGGCGGGGTTTAAAGTGAGTGTTACCAAATCTTTTGCGAAAGCTGCATGGAAAATTGATTTGGTTATTTATTACAGGTGCTTTGTTATTCGCCGCTCTTCTAATACAATTTTTTTTTTAATATTTAATTTTCAACCTTTATTATTCGTATTTAATATTCCCCCCCCCCCTGTTTATAAGTCAAATTTATGAGGTGTTCAGAAAAATGTTAAGACACCTCATATGTTTATAATTTTATAATAATATCAGACTAGTATAACATATGTCTCGAAATTGAAGAAAGCATCACTTGGACTGTGAGGCCAAGAGGTGTTGTGGAGGTGCCACCTGCCGGGCTGGTGGGCGGGTCCTCCGTGCTCGGGGCAGATTGGGAATAAAAACAGATGATAAATGGGCCGATGCTGTATTGATTTTTCTCTCCTGGCAATTAATGGAGGCGATCTCCTCCCCGACTTCCCCGATCAATTATTCCGACGCAATCAATCAACACATCTTCCAGGGATCGTAAATACATTTAATATAATAAAATACGTTTCCGACCTCGGGCGGCACTCGATTAGTTTTTAGCATTCCGGCGGTATTCAACCAGAACGGTGAGAAATATTGATAATGAAATAATGTTTGCGGGATGTCCTTTCCTATTCTCATTTGTCCCTGCGCCGTGGAGGCGGAGAAAAGGTTTTGTGTGGACGCCTACCCGTCCCGCTCGCATTCCCACGAGTGTCAGCGGGGCGGTGAGTCCGGCCACTTTAGCGTCAAAAGTACGCCGAACATGGGTGGCGAAGGTTTAGGGACGATATGGGGGCTATTGCTCATAGAGCAGCCCTGTGTGTGTGTGGTGGGTCCTTTCCTTTTGCCAGGGTCTGTGTCTGGAATCTTGGATCCTTAGTAAAAGTCCAAATGTGCTTCTGGTTTTTATTACACCCCCTTGTCATTTTTTTCTTTTTCTTAGCGATTATTTATCGCTTTATTTTCTGCTTGAAGTTTTCAAAATAATTTGAATCATCACTCGTTAAAAATTTCCAAAAATTTGTTTTCTTCTTCTCTTAGTTTCACCTTTTACTGATTCCCAGAGACGGAGGATGTGCAGTGGATGTTGACCAAAAAAAAGAGTGGGATGGATGAAATTAAGAACCGTATCAGGAGTCTTGTGTGACCCGAAAATGCCTATAAAACTTAAAGGAAAGATATACCAGTCTATTGTTAGACCCGCGATAATGTATGGCTCCGAATACTGGTCTATGTACAACTCCTATGTGAATGCTTAGATGATCGGCAGAAGTATCACGAAAGATTAAAAATGGACGCATTCCTGGCAGCCTGGGTGTCACGGACGTAAACAGTAAGCTGGAGGAACGACAGTCGAGATGGTACGGGAACGGAGACCGCCAGACCACACGGTGAAGCAGGCAATTTCTATGGAGCTTCATGGAGTCATCTAGAGGAAGACCAAAGAATTCCCGGATGACTCAATGCTCGAAAATCTTACAGAGAAACGACCTGGATAAAAGCGATACCCAGGACCTTAGAAGATCATCATCATCATCACTCTTGGCTCTACAACCCCTGGTGGGTCTTGGCCTCCTCGAGAGTCTTCCTCCACTCATCTTGCTTTAGTGCCAGCTCTCTCCAGTTCAGGACCTCCAAGACAGAAATGTCTTTGAGTACTTTGTCGCTCCATCTTAATTTTGGCCCTTCTAAGCTCCTTCGCCCTATCGGCCTTAAGTTCTGCGGGTACTTTGGTAGGTATTTGTTGCCCGGAAATTCTCTCCACATGACCCAGCCACCGAAGTCTTCCCAGTTTTATGAATTTTGTGACGTTTAGCTCCTTAAATAGAGTACAGAGCTCATTGTTGTAACGAGCTCCTAGAAGATACAGCCTGAGAGCGAGAAGAGCCGACCCCAACAGCCTACCTAGGCAATGAGTTGGGACAGTGCGAGGAAGAAGAAATGCCATCTTCAGTCGGAGGTCGGCGATCATATCACGGGTCACGACTCAATTCACCGCTGCGCGGAACATCTCAGTCCATTTACTCTTGTAACAGTCCTGACTGAGTTATAGCATTTGAAGCTACCGTGGGAGAGTATTTTTACTCCCTTTATATTAACTCGTGGCGTCTGTTTGCTTGCTTGCCGGCTTGCCGTCGAAAAAACTTTGGATCGATTTTTGACCCTTTTCCCGTGATCCAATCGAGCTGAAACTTTGCAAGCAGATTCGTGGCGACGATCAAGAAGATCTATCAAATTTTCGTTAAAAAAATAATAATAATTATAGTACAATTTTGGATTTTTCAAATTTTTAATAGTTTTTTCAAATTGGAATCATTACAAAAGTTTGATTACTAGCAAGTGTTTAGTTTAGTGTTATGTTATATGTTTTAATTCGTCTTTAATTGTTATTATATTTTACAAAGAAAGGGAGTATAAAAAAAACTTGGTTTTTATGGGTTATTTTTTAATCTGACTTCATTATTCTTTTGCATTTTTCTGGAAGCTCCTTTTTTCACACTGGTGGAGTAAATATTTCCAAAACTATCGGGCCTATTTTGTTTGAATTTTGCATACATAAAACTAATAATATTATCTACTGTGTAGCGTTTTTTTTACATATAAAATACGCCGTTAACTTAAGTATTATGAACTTCGATTTTTTTAGCACAATTTTCGATTTGCACAAAAAATTAACATTTTCATTTATCTCTTTTGCGAGACAGCACATAATTTCGCCATTTTGAAATTTTCAAAATAATTTATTCATAAAAAATATTAACCAATGTATGCCGTAAACAATGATAACCAAACGAATTTTGTATGTGCATTAGTTACCTCAAAAATGTATTTTTGATGCAAAAAGTAAAAATATTTAAATAATTAGTTGATTAACACAACTGTCCACATTTGAAATTGTGGATTTTCTATATTGGCCTCCGTATAGAGGTCCTTTATCAGTTTCCATGTAAGCGAAACCTAATAATAAATTATAGAAGTAGCAAAATCTTTACGGAAATATACATCTTATTTGGCAAATAAGTTTCCTGTAAAAATATGGACACCTAACGTCGAACAAACAACTAACAATTTTATTTCATTCGACAACAGATGTCATCGTACCGAAGATTTTAGGGAATAATTCGAAAATGTCAGCTTTTCACGGACGTTCAGAATCTTCTTGTTAGAGTTTTGTGAGATATTCTGCCGTGTAAATACAACCTTTCTAGCCGACCATGCAGGGTTCTTCATCAGGGCTGATGTGGCTCATCAGCCGCACTGAACACTTGAAAATTTTGGTGTCACATCTTTAAAATGTATTATTTTAACTTGATTACCTAATTTATGGCAAATCAACATCTGGTAGTGAAATTATTTATTCATTTTTGACTAATGCAATTAGATGCCATATTAGCGAAAAAGTAGCATTGTCTGAATTATTTTCCTGCTAATAATAAATAAGCAAACCTTTGTAGACTGCCATCTATATTGCAAAAATATAATGTTACTTTCTGTTTTCGTAAAATAACAACAGATGACACACAAAGAGTCAATATTTCCACGCGCATGCAATGAAATCAACCATCATACTTTCAAATAACCATCTGTATGTCCGCAACTCGCTGAAATTACGACATGCTGATGATGTCTAGCCGCTAATGAGGCCCGGGCGCCCGAATGTGACGCGTCAATTATTATTATGTCCCAAGATTTTTCACGGGTTTACCACTAGTATAAAATATAAATTTTGTGAACGTTAGTTCCACTCTGGTCCATGACTGAAGACATGAGGACAAAATTATGCACAATTTTCAAACATCTTTATATTGAACTCCAAAGTGTCATCAAAGCCAGTATCGACTATAAAGCCAACCACAGATCAATGCGGTAATGCACAACGATAAAAAATATATCGTGCAATACAATGGTTTTACTCACCACAGCGATGAAGTCACCTAGTTGAAGTTTTTTCCGTAGACGTACTAGTATGTGTTTTTGGAGAAATATAAGTGAATATGTTCACCAAAAAGAAAGAGATATTTGTTATAATTTTTTTTTCATACCATTTTCCCATAATTTCCATATGGAATGTTCAATTAAAAAAAAAACTGGTCTAAGGAGTTAAAAATTTAAATAATTTTCAGGCGTATTATAGTGTAATATTAAAATTGGGAAGAATCTCATGTACACATAAATATAAAGGATATTGCTTTACAAACATTAATCAAAATATAGATACCTCATTATCAATAGTGACATCTGTATTGGATTGTGGGAATGAAAAAGCTTTGGACTGTGGGTAATAAAAGTACAACGCATAGACGAAACAAGTTGTGTAACTTAAATATATACAATATAGTATACAACTTTTAGACTATCTTGGGTGGAAGGGGTCGTTACATTGTGTAAAGTGATCACTTAAGCCGGCCGTACGATAGGTCGTAAACCCTACGAACACCCAAAAAAACTTCCATACCTACTTTCTCATATAAAAAATATAGCTTAGTCTCTATGAGACATCTATAATATGTCTGGCATAATGATGTCCCCCTGGGGATAAAATCCAGTATTGTTTCTTGAAAAACTTGGACACTCAAAATAGTCTGAAAAATACTCTGCTTTTAATTTTTGTTTCTAATCATCGAAGAAAAGTTTTATTAAAAATTTTTTTTCTTATTCTTCTTTAGTTAGACTGTCGATCTGTGGTACAGAAAACTCCTCCTAGTGATGAGGTGCAGCTGTCCTCCATCTTTATGGTGGTGTTCCCGGTGGGCGTCGTCCACAAGAGATTTCGTTAGCTGGTGTATGCACAAGTCTGTCACTGTCCATTCTGGCTGGCATTCTAATCCCTCCAGAATCTCTTTCTCTATCATGTTACATTTCTTATTTTACAATTTTTCTTATGTCTACATTTCGTAGAATTTTTCCAGTGATAGATCTCAGCATATTGATTTTAGATGTTCTGAGGAAGATTTTTAATAATCATAATTAGTGTTTTGCACTCAAAAAAGGCACACCGCCCGCTGCGGTTTCCAACGACGCTGTGGTATAGAGAAATCTGGAAATAAAACATACTATAATGATTTTTCTTGATTTTCTAGCACGCACCTAAGATGTTTCCCAGAGGCGTATCAATTAGAACTTCACGGTTCAACCAATTTTTAAATTCAATGAAAATAAAAGATTTTTTAAAACATGATTTATTTTGTATTTATTCAAAATGGAATGAAAAAGAAATAATATTTATCAAGTAATATCCATTTTCGTTAAACAATAGTTCTGACACTTAAAATAATAAGCATGCACGCGGAACAAACACATTCCGCCAAACAATTATTGCTCTCATCGTTATACTAATTCACACCAAACAAATGTAGTTATACAAAACCGAAAAAAATACGACAAAAGTTGTGACAATATAAAATAATATATTCAATTCGGGTCTTAGTTTAATAAAAATAATAATATCAAAATCTTCTGCGTGTACATATTGATTTGATAGTTGGCTTGTAAGAAGAATTGTAGTCCAAAATCATGACGATTGAAGATTTTTAGTGTAACCTGAATTCAAAATGATTTTCAAACTTGTTCTAGATGCACATAGACATCTGTGACCGCTGAAAACGCCACGGTCACAAATGACCAAAAATCATAAATGATTTGGGCCATGGTCAATGGATTGTTTATTGAATTTTTTAATCTGGAATACTGAAAGAGCTCAGTGAACTTTTTGGGTTTTATCACTTGACACCACTGATATCTAACCAATTCCTTGTTGCCTGACTAAATATTTATCATTTTCCGCACACAAATTTTGATTTTGTATTTGGCATTAATTATTTCTTTCCTTTTTAACGGTATTATGAATGGTAAAATTATGTTAGTTATTGATAACAATAAGTAACACATTTTACGAAAGAGTTGCCAAGCATAAATCAGGTATGCCGATTTACACAAAATGCTGTCTCAACTCTTCAATTTCCATATGAACATAATACTAGACTAGGAGTGCAAAACCAATCAACTGCAATGAAACAAATTAAACCGATACAATTGAAAATGTTTAAAAGAGACGGCATGAAATTACAGTATGAAACAACAGATTATAATATAACAGACCTAGAATTATTATAATTCCAGCTGTTTGATTCAACAAGCCAACATCAAGAACAAATCATTTTGTATGTATATGATTAAAATAAAATACACGATTTCACACTCAGCTCAAATACAATACAATACTTAGCTTAAATAAAATTAGAAGCTTATATTAAAATGGCAGCACATCAGAAAAAAAATTTTTGAATGCTAAAATAATAGATTTCTTGAGCACGATAAATTCATTTAAAAATTGTAACTTCAATACAATAAAATTTCATATCGACAGTGGGTTTTTTTAATATCAGTGATGCAAAAATTACTTTATTCAACATTTACGGTGAAAATTATTCTAAACTGTTATTAACACATGCATTGGCACAAAAGATTTAAAAAAAAAAAAAAATTTTTATAATCTAATTATGCTGTACATTTCAACTTCAAAATAAACAACGTCACTACTTGAGATTCTGTTTGAACAACGTCAAGCACCGGTTATCTGTATTAAATGCATCAAACTTAACTAGGTGAACAAAGTCAGATGATTCATAAAATAATGATGTTCATAACAAATTGTGTATTTTTATATTTTACGAATTGCAAATTCTGGAAATGAAAAATGATTGAGGATTCATTCAAGTATTTTGATTATTCAGTAAATTGACATTCAATGGCTTCCAGAAATACTTGCGAGGAACATTTTCATTAAACCAGGTGAAATTTTACACAAACAGTCACATAAATTATCCAATTAGCACAGGCTAAAAATATCTAAAACCATTGAAAGATTTGGCAGATACTTCGTGGTGCAACATTATATTTTTAAAATATGTTTTACTTTACTTTGTAATACACACACAATATGAGTTATTAAATTACAACTATAGTTTCGAGAGGAGCAGTCCCTCCCATCTTCAGGTATAGATAATAACTAACTTAAATACAAAATTTATCAACCTAATTGGGTAGGTCAGGGGGTCAGGGGGGCGCGCGGCAGGGAAGGGTATTTTTTTTTTCCGCCGAACTGCTCTAGGAGTGGTGAAGTGGACTGAATGTGATATTATTTATTAATGTGTTTCCAGAATTTCAATTTTTTAGGATTTCAACGGTTTCCAAAGTATTCATTATCCATCGTCTATGAGGAACCGAGTGGAGTAATTTTAATTTGTGACTATCGAAAGAATGATTGGTGTTAATTATACGATTGGCAAATTCGGAGAAATTGTTATTTTTTAAGCAGCGGCAATGTTCTTTTATGCGTGTACTTAAGTTTCTAGTGGTTTGGCCTATATACTTTTTGTCACAATCTCCGCAAGTTATTTCATATATCCCACTTTTTTCTACCTATTTTTGTTTTTGAATTTAAAGAATTATTATTATTATCTATACCTGATGATGAGAGGGACTGCTCCTCTCGAAACTATAGTTGTAATTTAATAACTCATATTGTGTGTGTATTACAAAGTAAAGTAAAACATATTTTAAAAATATCTAAAACCAATCAGAAAATATCTTCCGCATGGGATGTGAACTGTAATCGACAAACCCATCGAGAAACATTTGTTAGAAGTCAAGATTCGAATAGCACTTCCCTCATACGACCACGAGATTGTCATCACGACCCCTCGAGTAGACATATGGGTGACACTCATCGATGCCATGATGACAATGCTCACGACTTGACCAAAAAAATCATCAGGAAATCCATTTTAGCATTTCAATATGTAAACGAAAGAAAAACTAGTGAGTGATACAGTGAATGGAGCAACTGTTCAGATGAAAGGAAGAACGTAGTTGACCAAATGTGCCAAATGCTCGCTATGTCTACAACACCAGTAACATGAAGATTGAAAGGAGTTAGAAAAGGCATATCTCCTCTGCTGGACGCAAATTTCCAGAGTAATCGTAAGTCGATACATATAAATTCAGTAGACTGGAAATGGTCTCCACCTGACTTGGCATTGAGAGCATCGGACATGTCCGACATCCTGGAAGTTAGAACAGTTATGCAGTCTTGATTCCACTGAAAATTGCAGTAAAAGATGTGCATATCAATGCACCATTGATATGCATATTTTTTACTGCACCACCAAAAAAAAGAGGCAAAGAGATGAGAGCATGAAATGAAAACTTTGAGTGCTATTACTGGGAAGACTGCATGATCGCATACGAAACACAGCGATCCGAGAGGTCTACAAGGTTCAAGATGTGGTCAGATGAGGGCAACAGCGTTGATGGTACTAGTACCAACGCATACAGAGAACGAGTGCAGCAAGAATTCCTTACATAGCTCTGCATGGCGTACCAGATGATCCACCCAAAGACGATAGAGAGATAGCTGGAATTCAGCATCTCCTCTTAGATTGAATTGAGTCTAAATAAAGTTGAAGAAGAAAGAGAGGTAAAATTTAAAAGAACTAAAAAATTTTGTGTGATAAATATAAAACAAATTCAAGTGAAAAAATACTTCTTCATGTCTTGCACATTAGGAAATATTACAAGATTTTCATGATACAATATGATCATTTCCTCCAAATTTTAATGCTCTGTATCCCTTCATGTCTACTAGTACATACTTGATTTAATAAAGCGTTTAAAATCTTAAAAAACATCTAAACATCACAATTTTACATAATTTATTATTGTTAATATCTAGATCCCATACAAATATCAGTACTTTTCACTCCGTCGCTGCGACACTTGAATCCAATATATACACAAACGCGCTCGTGCATGTTGAATTAGCATTTTAATCGTCCTCAATACATTATCAAATTTTTACCAAGTTTGACACGAGGTTGTCAAATTTCCATCGTTCAATTAAAATTATTATTACGATTTAAGCAAACATGTAAAAGTGATATCAAAATATAATTTTAAATGAGACGATTAATAAATTATCATGAAGTTTAGTTTAATTTTAAAATACACCTAATTAAAATAATGTCATTGAATCATCTGGAATTTTTATCTCGTCTTAACGCTAGTTTATTTAATAGCTACAGTAGTTTATTTATTGATCCTTGTAGTACTCGCTAGCTGAAATATTGGTTATCAAATAATTGTGGCTTTCCAAAAATCATCTTAAATTTTTTAACCTGTACAGCACCCAAGTTGTGCATTCAAGACACACTGTACATCAAGCCATGTATTTACTAGGGGACAAATCGCGAAACATTCCACTCGGCATGTCGCATCAACATCTACGCTCATGTTTCGGGGACAATGACGCGGCCATTTGACGTGTACACACCGGGACTCGCATATCTTGTCGCGGAAATGTCACCCGATGAGCTTATGTTGACAGCTGCGGTATCTCATTTGGCGAAAACGGGGTTCCGCGCAATTCGAAATGTTTTTTTGGGTCGCAATTTCAAATAAACGAGGTTTTACTGTAGTAAATTGAATATTATTAAAAACAAGGTCCTTTTTGCAAATAATTATTGTTTTCCAGACGTCGCGGAAATATATCGCCCTATGAGGTTATGATGATAGCCGCGTATCTGTTTATGTTAATGAGTTTATCGAAAAGTAAGAGGAGAAAAAAGAGGAGAATGCGAAATTATTTACTGCAAAGAGAAAGAAGGACGGACATTCTATGCGATCTTCGATCGATGCAGCTCGATGAGTTCAAGAACGATTTCGTTTCCCCGCATTGTCATCTTGACAGATACAGCGCATGCGTATTACTTGTAAACATACCACGTGGTACTGACGCTCCGCGGAATGTTGCAGTGAGTACGCTCGGGTACCGTGCGCATGGCAACGTTGCCACGGCACGTAGAAATGCCGCGCTATGTTGTGCGCGAGGTCGCGGAACAGTGCACGACGTTGCAACGTCACGTAGACTCTATGCCGCGCGTGCTGTTGAGGGACAATTTGTCCCCTAGTGAATACATGGCTTCATGCTGGCCTGGAACAGGTTAACACAATTTGTTTTGTAAAAGAATATAAAAGCATTCTAATTTAATTTTCCAATATTTTAAAATTTTCAAAAATTGTATTTGCTGCCCGGCCATCAGTAGCATATTCAATATCCATTTATTATTTTAATTAATTTTTAACAACAATTTTCAAATTATGACTCAGAGACGTAATTTTTTTTTTGAGATATATAAATATTACAAGACAATCTACATAATTTTATGAATACGTTAATTGGTAAAAAAAATATTTTCTTGCACACTCCAAAAGAAATACTGATAAGATTTTATGTAAAAAAAATTACATCAATTAGAAAAACTATTTAAGATTCATAATTTTTGGAAAGTCTTTTTGGCCAGTTTCATTTGACATTTCAAAGGGTACCGGTACTATAAGGATTAATAGTGTAATTGTCAAATACACGACAAAATGCATACACGTATCAATAGATAAATCAATACATTTGAAGAAAACACAAGATTTTTGCTTGTGCTTTCTTAAAATGAAAGCACAAGTTTTAAATTCCGCGTAACGGAACGTTATCTCAAACGCAGCGCTCATAACAAATGCATTTTTTTATCTTGTGCATTTTAAAATGATCATAATTCTTCTTATTTTATATTTTTTCTAGAAAAGTGTAAAAACTTAATTGTTAAATCGTAATTATTATTAATAGTAGATTTGTGTCGCATTCTCCCCCGCCAGTCATAGTTCATTCTGCTGTCAGTTTAATTAAATCTATTCTTATTGTCGATTGAGATTATCTCAATTATGATTGGAGATATTTTTCCCTAATGAAATCTGATATGACAATTATTTAATGCACAACCAGTTGTATCTGCTTTTGAGTTGCAAAATTATATGATATATAAGAAATGTGTTAAAATTTTTTTAATTCTATGCAGTTCTTTGAAGATGCAGCTGTAAGAGAGACTAATATAATATTAATACCTATTTTGTCGATAAATACAATTTAATGTTCTCCTGAAAAAATATCAGAAATCTTCAAATGTATTTAGACACTGTACTGCGCCTAAAATACCTCTGAAATCACAATTGAGAATGAACACAGAAGCGAAGAATTCACAGGTGCTTCTATTCAAGTCTATTCATGCTCATGCGTCAGTCCGTCAGAAAGACACATCACTCGATTAAAACCGCTCGACATCGCGGTTTAACTGATCTCATTCCCGTATCGGAGGGTCCTCGTTGTCCAGCTTCTTCGACAGCTCCGAGATGACCTCCGTGTAGATTATGTTATCCATGTTCCTCCCCAGCATGTACAGGATCCACCAGTCACCGACGTCGGTCTTCTTGGAGATGGTTTCGGCCATCTTTCGCGAGATCATCTTATTGCGAGCGTGCAACAGCCTCGGTCGGACTTCGGGCAGGAAGATAATGACGCAGCGGTACACCACCAGCATGCACAAGATGATCGCGAGAATGATGTACCAGAACCAGAGAAAGATGTACGTCTTTTCGTTGACGATGTTCAAAGGCAGGATGCAGAGGCTGTCATGTTTCTGTATGGATCCCGAAGCACCGTACTTGTGGAATATGCACTTGGTCACGCGCGGGAATATGAAGATCATCGGGTCGACGCGCTTCTCTTGCGGTTCTTCCGTCAGGTGCATCACGCGGAGACCGTAGGACATGAACTCCCCGTTGAAGAAGGAGTCCATCATCCACAGTTGGACGATGATGTTGATCAGGCAGAGCAGCTCGCAGGCCCAGTAGCGGAATGCGTACAGTTTGTGGCACTGAAAAAAGAAAAATTGTATTAGATGGTTTCTATTGTCAAGCTTAATTATGTCAACAAAATATCAATAAGAACAACCATTATTACATATTCCAATATTGATATTTAATAAATAAAAAATGAATTTATTTTTATCTCTGGCAAGCGAACCAATTTATTTAATATAAAGAATATTTATTATAAACAAATACTATGATATGTACTTGTACACAAATAACTCCGATGTACATATATAATATATATGCACAAAGATATGAATGAGGAAGTATTATAACCCTGAACTGATTCAGCATACAAGAATTTTAATAGTATACAAGCACAACACAAACAATTAATGAAATGACAATAGCGATGCAAATTATTTCCTGATTTAAGAATTATACGTATCATTGCGAAGTTTATTAATTTAGGTATCGAGGTCATGTGTGGTTTGAGCGACGAAGGTGTCACCTTGGGTGATGGTATTGAAATACTTCCAAAAATAAGTGCATTTTCTCACACAACTCGGCGCGTTTCATGGGTCACGGCCTCCAAACTAGCATCGCATGGAAAGGAAGGCAAATCAACTTCCTCTCAAATAATTTCCCAGGTATTCAAGGCTCTTTAGAATATTCTACGCATTGTTCTATGGGCCGCCGTGTATCCGGTGTGATGACTTTTCACAAATAGTATGAGGATTTTTTAATATATAAAAACATGCATCTGCGTTAGAATAAAGAAAAACATCCGCTCTAGAATATGTCTCAAAACTATTATTTTCAATTTTTTAACTCCTTTTTACCGGTGTATATTTTTAACTATATTTTAATGTTTATGTTCCGATAACACAATTCCGATAACTGACTTATTTTGATTTTGTTCTTCTATAAAATTTACATTGACATTTTTATATGCGTGACGTATCGCACTCCGATCGCAAGACTATCTTTTCAAAATAATGCATTTTTAGATAACAGAGCAGAGGGGACGTAGGTAGAATGCTCCACTGGGCTACATGAGGGAAGGGGGGGGGGTCAGAGTCGAGCAACGTAATTCTTTCATTTACTTTATTTGACACAAATAAAATATTATAGTCTTTTCATATAAGCTTGCAATTGAGTTAGTGTGGGTACAGTGTATTCACTGTATTTCTGTACCGTTTTCACTGTACTGTTTTCAGTAAACTGTCGAAGATTTTTAAGTCCTTTTTGCATCAAATAATTTTGTGAAGTGTTTTTCTTATTCTTCTAAAGTCTTATAATGTATGAATGAAAATCCTTGTTTAGTTTCATTGTGTAATTAAGTATTCGTGAATTCAAATGAAATTGTGGACGTTACACGAAGTTACGGATGGACTAAGACAGGTAGACGGATGGAGAGACAGACAGACAGACAGACAACAGACGGACGGACGGACCGACAGACAGACGGGCAGACAGACAGACGGAGAGACAACGTAATCATTATGTTTGATTGATTTCCCGTGATCTTTCACGGGTGTACGGCTAGTTTTGAATATTTGTGCAACAAACTCTAAAAATAATAATTTGTTGCCTGCCGGTCCTTAACTTGCTGGAGTTAAAACTTTAGATAATTAGAGTGTGACACGCAGTCGGCACGCGGTTCGGGTTACACGCAAGGGGCGTTATCAATTACCAGCCGCAACCCGTCAAAAATGACGAAACATTGGTTCGCGTCTTTGCTAAGCCCTAGTTTATACATATTTAAAGAACCTTTTTGGCGCTCCACGGAGAGGCGGCCGTAGCAGCATGCGTTGAACGGCCAGTTCGGGTTTGGCGGCCCATCTCCGGCCGTTTAATTTCATTTTTTTAGCCGTGAATTCGAACGAAATTGCGGAGACAGACAAACAGACAACGAAATTATTATGTTCGATTTTTACGTCCCGTGATTTTTCACGGGTCTAGGGCCAGTTATATTTTATTCTAATACTACACGCGTTACTTTTTTTTGTACAATTTGCAGTTTCTTCGGCATTCCTTCGTTGCTTATAAATAAAAATATGCTCGAACAATAAAATCAGTGTCCGGTCAACGCTCCAACCGTTGAACCAAAAAACTTGCGCCAATTACGAAACGCGACTGAAAATCGAATCTCAACGTTTAGGCGTCTGATACACATGCTTCTTTAGTGGCACGTGAGCATGCGCAGTATCGACTTTGACAGTGGCATGCTTATTAGTGGCATGTGTGTACGCACATTGCTAGAAATGAGCATGCCACCTAGTGGCATGCTCAAAAATCAACCGCCGGTTGATCTATAAGCATGCCACTGTCATTCACCATAGAGAAGGGGTATCTTTGGAGCATGTGTGAACAGACTTGCTTATTTATGAGCATGCTTATGTCATTCGCGGGCTTCTCGGCTAGTATTATCGATGCGATCTTCTCAAACATTACTTTTCGTGACTTATTATAGGAATCACGAATGTCTGCGGAATACTCGGTCACCGTTGTGTAAAAATAATATAGTGAGAAATAATGTTACGAAACTTTATTAATAGGCATGAATGATTCAAATCTTACAATAAAAATGATATAAACTAAAATCAAAAATGTGCGGATGGAAACTCGGGTACTTTTTTGATTTATTGGTTCACTTGAATTTTCTATGTCAGTTTGCAAAGTTTCCATTTTGAACAAGGGCGTCTCTATTCTATGACAAGAGCATGCCACTAATAAGCATGTGTGTTTGATTGTTAGCTTTGGGCATGCTTATTTATGAGCATGCCACTAATAAGCATGCCAGTAATGAGCAAGTGTGTACAGTTGTTAGGGCATGCTTATTAGTGGCATGCTCATTAGCATGCCACTAAAGAAGCATGTGTATCTGTACCTTTAGGCAATCTCGTTGAGCGAGCGGTCTTGCTCCTTGCGCGTGGAGTTTTTTTTTCAATTCTGATACGGGTGGACACGCCACATCGACCGCCGAGACGAGACGGCAGTGTCGAACCAGCGCTCATTTTTAAATAAGGAAACCAATGTCAATCAACTGTCAAATCGAGTGACATTTGCATTTGTAAGAGCGCCGAATGTAAAAAAATATTTGACTTCAATGAAATCGATTGAGTCAAATAATAAGACATACTTACAGATATTCGGCCCGATTCTGAAAATAACAATGTCTGGATCTTTAAGATCTTTATCCCAACACTTAATAGACGATAATAAAAATCAAAAATGTCCAGAGCGGATTTTGGAATTCTACGTCTCAAATACACTGTATTAAAAGATGATATAAGAAAGATTGTTTCTTACAAACGTATTCATATCTTTATCCACAGCGTCCTGATGAAATATTCGGCGTTACCGCGTATTCAAATCTTCCCATCTTGAAATTTGACAGATAACAATTTACATATTTCTCCCTCCCTCTATATCTATCTCATGTAGAAAATTACAGAAACAAACACCGACGTAAAGCTATGTCTCGTTTATTTTCAATTTTTATTATCATCTATTAAGTGTTGGGATAAAGATCTTAAAGATCCAGACATATCTGTCACATGACAAGATGGGAAGATTTGAATACGCGGTAACGCCGAATATTTCATCAGGACGCTGTGGATGAAGAAATGAATACGTTTGTAAGAAACAATCTTTCTTATATCATCTTTTAATACAGTGTATTTGAGCCGTAGAATTACAAAATCCGCTCTGGACATTTTTAATTTTTATTGTCGTCTATTAAGTGTTGGGATAAAGATCTTAAAGATCCAGACATTGTTATTTTCAGAATACGGATGATTATATTACAGAACACATTCTCACTGTGAAGTTGCAATTTGAGAACAAAGTTCTGTGAATTTTAAAACCAAATTTATTAATCAATTAGAAAGACACGCAGAAAAAACAAATCAACGAAAAAATATTGTTGCATCAAATGTGTCCAAAATAAAGATGAAATAATGATTTAATTTTGGAGTCCTCTAGCGGCAGATACGCAAAGTAATTTGTGAAAAAAGCGGATCGCTTAAAATGTCACCGAGTTTTATTGGAAGCCATCCACCGCGACCGGAGAAATCGGACATCGCAAATAAAGGTTTTTACTTTAAGAGAGATACGTGAAAATATACAAATCTTCTTATTTAAGTACGACGAATACCGACATATAACCTACGTCTCGTTTATTTTAATTTTCGTCTATTCAGTGTTGGGATAAAGATCTGATATCCCAACATTGCCATTTTACAGAATAGCACAGGTAATCGTATATTTTATTTTAACATACTCGAAAATAGAAAAGTATATACTGGCTTACCTGTAAAGGTAGAACAGCAACTGAAAATTTACTTAGTGTAATTGCATAATAATGTCTATAAATAAAAATATATACCTATATAAATAAATTAAGGAAAATAAAAAATAATTTTAAACAAAACTTTAACCCTTTTTACATTATACAATATTCTACACATATTTACACTTGGACTTATGACTCACTAAACTTATCACCAACATTGCACTTGATACTTTTGTAGATACATAATTATTACCTTACGATAACAAATATTATTGACTAATTCAAAAAAATATTATGAATTGTGTTCTGTAACGCCACTCTGGGACAGGCGTAGCCTAGTAGAGTGGCATAATCCACAAATCCAACAAAAAAAAATGTGTAATCTTATCTTATATTTTTATTGTTAAATTATTATTAAGTACCTATATGCATATTGTAAACAAGGATTTTTTGAAATAAATAAATAAAATAACAATTTAAAAAATTATACTGCATTACGTGTTTTCATTTCGAGGCTAGTCCGCAACCGCGCCGTTTAATTATAATCGTTCGCCTTCGAGGGCATCGGCCCGAAGGAAAACCCGCCACAAGAAACCTCCATCGAGGCCCTCCAGAGCTGCGCCACAATGCCTCAAAAAACACCGGAACCGGGCAACCGGCAGATCACTTAAATACCTTAAAAATAGATCATTTTTACATTCTCTGCACAGCTCAATACCGGTAGTAAAAATATCGCTTCCGGCCGCGGCGTTTGGAAGAAATAATATTTGTGTCAAAAGCCACGCAGCGCTATCCGCTTTCGAGTCGGACGATAAACTCGTCAAACAGACGTAAAAGTACGCGGCGAATTAGAACAGGAAAATGCAAGCCGAGCTGAAGAAATTAAAACATGTGTGTGAAATAAACTGATTTCTGCCAACTTTAAAAATAAAAAAGTAACCCATAAAAACCAAGTTTTTATTATACTCCCTTTCTTTGTAAAATACAACAACAATTAAAGACGAATTAAAACATATAACATAACACTAGACTTACAGGAATTTAATATATTTCTAAAATGTCAGATGTTTTGAGCTTTGATAAGACACTTCATGCTTTGAAGATTAAATTCTAAAAACATTTGTCAGTCAATTTAGATTTTCGACATTCGTAGTGAAGTACCTATTATGTATACCTACGGAGTAATTCAAATTTAGAAAATATTCCGCGACGTTATCGGGCCGCCGCCGCCGTAATCAAACTTTTCTAATGATTGCAATTTGAAAAAACCAACAAAATTTCTAAAAATCCGAAATTATACTATAATTATTAATTTTTTTTTAACGAAAATTTGATAGATCTTCTTGATCGTTGCCACAAGTCTACTTGCCAAGTTTCAGCTCGATTGGATCACGGGAAAAGGGTTAAAAATCGATTCAAAGTTTTTTCGACGGCAAGCCGGCAGGCAAGCAAGCAGACGCCACGAGTTAATATAAAGGGAGTAATAATTGTTATATAATATTTATAACGCCATAACTGATGAAGTGTACAATGTATACTAAATATAAAGAGGTAAAGTTTGTAAGTCTGGATGCAGGAGGTAATCTCCGAAACTACTCATCCGATTTTAAAAATTCTATCACCAATATTTAGAATGAACTTTCGGGGTGGATATAGGCTATGTATTATCTCGTTAAAATAAAAGGGCTTTTCATGGTGACCTAGGTGGTATACAACTAAATTCTACGAAAAAATTATCGTTTTTTACGAACGCCGCCTCAACGTTGAGAGATATTTAAATACTTTCTGTAGAGATGTTGTAGAACTTAAAAAGTTCTATAAAAAAGTCCGGGATGACATATATCTATATGTTAAGGTTAATGCGCAAATTGACAAAATATGACTAAAAGTTACTAAAATTCTGCGCGTGTGAAGCCGCGGGCACAGCTAGTGTTAAATAAAGAGTAGCTTGTTGGTCTTGTGGTTAGGACTCTCGCCTCGTGATCCAAATGTCGCGGGTTCGAACCTCACTCCAGACCAGTGAGACAGTTCTATTTTTATAGCACAAGCGTTTATCTTAGTGTGGATCGCATCTTTATTTAAAATAAAATAATAATAACGATCAAGACACGATTGTTACGAAATATTTAAAGTTCGCCATAGATAGGTATATACTTTAAATGAAATATATATATTTTTATATATGCTTAATTTACACTAAACAGATTAATTCTGCGCGGTAAAGGAAAATTGCGATGAGTCGGAAATCGCAACTTTGCAGGAAAGCCAAAACAAAATTGCGGTGTCAATGTCAATTTTATGGAAAAATGACTCATTTTTTTCTGTGTAACGGTCGTGTGTGGGGTATAAAAGCAAAGGCAGCAATATCCAACAAAAAAATGCATTCATCAGTCGAATAACATTGCAAAAGTTGAAAGTAGCTTTTTTTACATTTTATTTGAGTTGTATGAAGGGAATGAATTTTTCGTAATTGATAATGAACAGTTTGGAAGCCGTCGAAATTCAAAAGAACTTGAGTTCTGAGAGAAAACTCATAAACAACGTCAGATTCTTACAAAAGTCAACGCTGCTCAGCATCTTCCCCTTAAAAACCACACAAAAAATTACCCCCACTGCTCCGCGACCCGTTAATCTACTCAAATATTTTCATAATTTTTGTATTTAGGTTAGTTATAAATTACACCTGATGACGAGAGGGACTGCTCCTCTCGAAACTATAGTCGTGCTAAATTAACTAAACGTGTGTGCATTACGTACGAAGTTCAATTTAGTTTAAATTTTAAAAAAAGGTTCTTACGATTTCATTCGAGTTGTATTAAGTAAAAATAAGTTTTTCATAATCGATATAAGTTACTGTAATGATAGTTCAACTTTTTGCAAAAAAATAAGTCAGAAATATTGAAAAAAAAAACAATTTTTGATATTGCATATCTCCACAACCATTGATAATATTGGTCATGGTTCTTGAACATTGAAAATTAAGGGGGTCTTTGCTAAAATTAGGTTGGCATTATAACGAGCACCAAAGCGTACAATAAACCTGCTGTAATTGTCGCAATGCCTCGTGTGACACAACTTGGCTCTTGACCGGGAGCCGTGCCAGCAGATGTTGCTCCGCACGTGTCGTCCGTATGTAAATACAGCGAAGAGAGACTCACCACACGCCAGGGCCGTTTTATGAGAAATCTCTCCAATATCGGCCCTACACTTTCGCCACTCGATTCGGCATTTTTTTAATGCTAAAGTGGTCATCCTCCCCGCGCCACTCATATGAATGCAAGCAGCGCAATGTTTCGGTGAGTCGAGAAAAAAACGTGTATTTTTAAGGCTGCGAGTTTTGTGTAATAGACGAGTAAATTCAGCGTGCTTTTTCGAAAGGTCCTATGCCAGGTGAGAAACGCGCACGTAATTGCAGAAATGTTATTTTTTACAAATTCCACCCGAAAAATTCGGTGTAAATACTATGTCTTTTCTATGGTGAATGTAAATACAAATACCATATGTCATCTGTCGATCTGTCACATCATAACATTATAATGATATCATAAAATGTTTGATTTATTTTTGTGAAAAGAAACGTATATCTGAAATTAGTATTGTTCCCGATTTAATTATATATAAATCGTCTTCGAAATACATTGAAAATTTTTGCCGTATTAGCTATACATATATAAAATATTTATTTATTTAGGAAATATTGTTTACAGTACTTCTTTTATAGTGCAGTTATTGTGGATTGAAGCTACTCAAAATAGTTCATTACTATTGTGAAAAAAAAAAAATGTATATAAATACCTTATAGTGTAATTCTATAATTAGTATGTATATATATATATATAGGTATAAAATATATATAATATAATCTATATAATAATAATATATTTTTTTTTTTTTTTTAATATAGCCTAGGTACTAGGTATATAGTCGGTAGTCCACAGCATAACCTAAGTTTATACCCACTAGGGATGGGTCGTCCACGTCCGTCCGTCGACGAGACGATCAACTAGATGAATTCGTCAACTAGTTGATCTATTTTCAACCTTATAGATAAAAAAATAAATCAATTATAATTTTCTTTATACCACTTTTTATTGATTTTTTACATGTTTCGGTAACAATGTTCCTTTTCTCAGATTGAGCCTTAAACTAAAGTTGACAAATAATAGATTTATTTATTAATAATGTCACCACAAAGTGAAAGCCTGACTTTGAAAGATTTATTCTTCAATAAATTTCTAGATAACATCTCAAATGTAAAGTATTTTTAAATTATGTATTTATTTATAAATTTATAAATAATAAATAAATGTAAAGGTTTTTATCATTTTATTTAACTTGTATTGAAACGAATGAATTTTTCGTAATCGATTTGAGTTAGTGTAGTGATAGTCCAACGTTTTCCAAAAAATAAGTCAGATATATCGAAAAAATTCAAACTTTGATGTCGCATATCTCCATAACTATAGATATTAGGTCATGATAGCTTTCGACTCATAATCAAGGCAGGAATATAGTCCTGCGAGGTTATTAATGTTTTCCATATAACCCTGTACACATGTAATGATATGTACCTAATATATTTTTTTATACACACATTACTGCTTTGTACTGATTTATATTTTAAATTTTTATACTCATATTTTAATGCTTATACCCAATACTTTCACTGCTTATATATGTAGTTTATATTTATATTTTACTGCTTACACCTGATTGTTGTGTATACCTACTTCTTTCTTTATTATAGAAAGAAGTATATAAAACAATATGTAAAAGCCTATAATGTGCGTAAAAAAATATTTCTTTTTACATATAAGCACAAGTAGCGGTTTTACTTTCCCCGAAACAATATTCCTTCGAACTTCTTTAAATTTTAAAAATTAACGTAATAAAAATAGCCAACGATAGTCCGCGTAACGAAGTTGATGCGTCAACTAGTTGATCGTCTCGTCGATGGACGGACGTGGACGACCCATCCCTACACGCTACAATGTCCAAGCATAGAATTCTAAAACAAAAATATGATTCAGTCACCGAATGATAACACAAAAGTGACTGGTTTCTGGTGATGTTATGAATGACAGACTTTGAGTCATACAATTGCCGCCGATTAAGCGGCAGTTGTGATGTGTCCGTGACGTCATCACAGCTTCCGGACGGTAATAGGCGTGATGAACGCGAGATGGCTTTACTTCGTATCAAAAATATATTTCGAAAACTAAAATTAAATTTCAATTCAATCTTTGTTAAGGCTGGACATTCACTGCAAATGCATATTTCGGCGTTTTTTACGAAAATATGGGTTTTTGTTAATCATTTATATCAGAATGTATATGTATATATATATATACTATCTATATATATATGATATATAATATATATATATATATATAATAATATATATATAGTATATATAAATCTTTATATATTTGTATCTGTATTTTAAGTATTTTCTTTCCACTTTACGTCATTAGTTTGTTTATGTTTTTTTTTTTTTCCTTACACTATATATTCTGTTAATGTACACTTTACATATCCGTTGTAAAAGCCCTACAGGGCGTTAATAAATAAATAAATAAATAAAAATGTGTAGACTCACCCTGACGTGGCGCAGCAGGTAGTCGATGAGCACGGACTTCTTCTCCTCCTTCTCCTTCTGCTCGCACATGCCCATGTTGAGGCCCATGACGATGGTGCGCATCAGGCCCCCCTCGAACGAGTCCCACAGGAACTTGGGCGTGTAGCACATTATGGCCTGGAACAAACTTGGCTTGCTTCAGTTTACATACACGCATAAAGGTTACCTCAAGAAATAGTCTAGGTCTTAAAGTCGAGGTTAGTATGTTAAACATATCATAACACTAGCTGGTCGTACCCGGCGTTGCACGGTCAAGGATTAATTAAAAAATAAGTTTGTGAGGGAAAACAAAGGGTCCGATGTTCTCTAAAAAACAATGTTTCCATCTAATGTTAACCTAAGTTGTAACATAACTGTAATACTTAGATATATGGTATCGCAGACTTTTTTGTAGATATTAATGCCCTCTATAAAACTGTAGTACATTACTTTGCTCTATTGGCAATAATTTCCGCAGCGTACGCGATATAAGTTTTTTTTTTCGTAACTTTTTCACACGTTGGTTTACATTATCGAAGTTTTCATACGGATCCCTAACATTTTTGAAAATATTCTATAGCCTATGTTCATCAGGGATAATGTAGGATTCTGAATGTGAAAGAATTTTTCAAATCGGTCTAGTAGTTTCGGAGCCTATTCAATTCAAACACACAATCAAATCTTTCCTCTTTATAATATTAGTAAATCAGGCCAGAGCGGATGTGGGCAGGACAGAAAGAAAGGGCTACACGACCTTATACCACAATCGGCTATGCTAAAAATATAATAAGAGACAAATTTACTGAAACGTGGAATAAGATGTATAAGGAATAACGATATAAGAATAAGTCGACCGAAGACAGATCCACAAATTCATTTAACACAAACTATCACCACATTGACACTTTCAACTCAACGATAAGAGACATAAAACAAACAACATCTACACTACCGCACCCAAACTAATTCATACATTTTATCTTCCCTTCTACTCCCGTCCTACATTCCCCTCCATCCTCTCCACTCGCTGTTAAAATAGTACTACATCACACTTGTTCTAATAAAATACCATATTCTAATAAACTATGTTCTAATAAATTACTATATTCAGTGGAAAGTTTGTAACTGGCATAATTTAATATCCATTATTTTATATTTGTTATTATGTATATAGGTATATCTGCTGTTAATTTTCCCTAAAATAAATAAATTTAAAAAAAAACTAACCCATAAAAACCAAGTTTTTATTATACTCCCTTTCTCATTTGCTAGTGGAAACTGTTTTGGCGCTTAACCTACGCGTTGGGCTTCGGTCGGGCGACGCTACAAAAAGGAGTAATAAAAATTTTCCAAAAATCCAAAATTATACTATAATCAGGTTTAGTGTCTACCAGATGCGTTGCAGTCTTTTCATACAACTTACAAAGTTGTATGAAAAAACCATTAAAAATTTGAAAATTATTAATTTTTTTAACGAAAATTTGATAAATCTTCTTGATCGTCGCCACGAGTCTGCTTCAAAGTTTCAGCTCGATTGGATCACGGAAAAGGGGTTAAAAATCGATCCAAAGTTTTTGCGTTAAGCAGACGCCACGAATTAATATAAAGGGAGTAAAATTAACCCATAAAAAACTAACCCATAAAAACCAAGTTTTTATTGTACTCCCTTTCTTTGTAAAATATAACAACAATTAAAGACGATTAAAACATATAACATGACACTAAACTTACAGTAATTTAATATATTTCTAAAATGTCAGATGTTTCGAGCTTTGATAAGACACTTCATGCTTTGAAGATTAAATTCTAAAAACATTTGTCGGTCAATTTAGATTTTCGAAATTCGTAGTGAAGTACCTATTATATATACCGACGGAGTAATTCAAATTTAGAAAATATTCCGCAACGTTATCGGGCCGCCGCCAATTATTATTATTTTATTCACGAAAATTTGATAGATCTTCTTGATCGTCGCCACGAGTCTGCTTGCAAAGTTTCAGCTCGGTTGGATCACGGGAAAAGGGTCAAAAATCGATCCAAAGTTTTTTCGACGGCAAGCCGGCAAGCAAGCAAGCAGACGCCACGAGTTAATATAAAGGGAGTAAAAAAGGAAAACTACAAAAATGTTCTGTGGAAGTGTAGGTACATGATACTATTAAAATATTACATGGACATGGAAGAGGTTTCGAGGTAAGCCAAATTCTATCGGGAAATGGTTGCTTTCAAAGCTATATTTTAAAATTCAAGAGAAGCATCGTTAACTCATACTGTTGTGATATGGAAAAGGAGCAAACCCCCGAACACCCAAACACGTGTTATTTGAGTGTAATGCCCTCGGGCATGACAGCCGGCATAGCGCTGATCCTCTGTACCTACGGAAGGGCTCAAAAATCAAAGGGCGGCAGATTATGTAAGTTACCTAAAAACCACTGCGATAAAAACAAAAAATCTATGCAATGATAATTTCTAAACCAAGTTTAATACATCCATGCCTAAAAAAGTATTCACAAATCCTTGTATGATAAAGCGAGGAAAAAAATAAAGACAACTTAAAAAAAATAATCAAATGAAATGTTTCGCATTGCCAAATAAATGCTGCAGGTGCCAGAAACACGCAAGAGGATTGACCAAAGCAAATTGTCATTTTAGGCTTCCTGGTGAATCAAGTGTCTTTTAATCTCGCAGGGCACTTGTGTGTTGATGAAGCTCTACGATACCGTGAAAATGGAGGATTAGTCATTTAACATAGAGCCGGCATTCCTCGAAGTGACTCAGAGGAAAACCTGCATTGCTTTCTATCCATAAATGATCGAGCAAATAGATTTCTGGGTTAATTGTAGGGCAGTTAAACCCGCTTCACCCAAACCCAAGATCGCATAGTTCATAAACTGCGTGGTTTCATTTTGAACTCTTTTGAACCCCTCCTCATGTAGCCCTAACGTGGCTCCCCCCCCCCTCGCTCCGAGTGAAACGCTGTTTTTTCCTATTAATTCCAAAAGACAATTTGTACTGCTTCCTCTTACCAATTTTTTTTACGGATTTTTAAATTATTGGTTATGTGCAAACCGAACTGCGCAGATTTCTCGATCGTACATTCTGCACTGTTTTAAATATGCCAAATAAAATAAATTAAATAATTACGTAGCTGGCCTCTAACTCCCCCGCCCCTCACGTAACCCAAAGTAGAATTCTACATACCCGCCCCCCTTTTAGGTCACGTATTTTATGGACACTCCTTAGAAGAGACTGACCGAGATCCAGGTAGATATCCGTACTTCACTTTAATCTGGGCGGGGATCCGATTCGAGCGATTCAAATGATAATATTTCTCAATCGAATCGATCGCATACCGACGTGCATTACTCAGGTGTGAAACATAACTGTAAAAATACAAAAGTGTATGTATATTGCTTGCCCAATGTAACTTGGCGTGCGGCGAATTTTGAACTAAAATCCGCCCCGCCCGCACCCGGCGGTAACCCCTCGCACTGTCATTTAGTTCAATTTTGTATTTGGTCGGGAGCTTTGACATCTTGATTACCAATATACACTGAATTATTATGTCCAAAACATCCTAGACAGTCCGGGATGGTGCGAGAACAATTGCCAATGAAGTATTAAAGTTTTGCGAAGCTGAAAAAACGAATAATGCACCGATATTACCGTCTGACAGTTTGACGATAGAACGGCCGCCATTACTGCGTGGTTTCTTTAGTGCTGCCCGACCAAATTTCTGTATTTAATACGACACCGGTCACCGGACATTCTGTACATTATGTATTTGTGTAATAAATTTACACCCTGACAAATTCTGTTACGCGACAGCGACGCCCTCCCTCGCACGCCAAGTTATAGTGGTACGTCTATAATAATATTTCTCAATCGAATCGATCGCAAAGCAATGTGCATTACACAGGTGTGAAGCATAACTGTAAAAATACAAAAGTGTATGTATATAAGAGCTCGTGCGTGCCTGGCGTCCGTTGTACTCCGGTGTGTTTTCAGTCGTGTGTAAGTTAATATTGACACAATGCTAATAGTTAATAATAATAGTAGTTAGTAATAGCGGCTGGCTTCCGGCACCACATGCCCAGCGCGTCATCGGACCGCGCGTGGCCAGAAATACAACCGGGCCCTTGCAATCACAGCACGCAGGCAGTGGCAATCGGAGATCAGAGTTCGCGTACCTTATCCAACGCTGTCATTCCGATCACGGCGGCAAACGGAGCGGAGAGGAATGCAGTCTTCGGAAAAACGCCTTCGATCGAATTTGCCTATCGAACGGGATCTCGGGCCTCGATCTCGAGCGGCAAGCGGCAGAGTATCAGTAATGATAATAATAATAATAGGTCTTTATTTCAGCTTGTTGAGAATTGTGTAGTGATAGTCCAACGTTTTCCAAAAATAAGTCAGATATATTGAAAAAATTCAAACTTTGATGTCGCATATCTCCATAACTATTGATATTAGGTCATGATAGCTTTCGACTCATAATCAAGGCAGGAATATAGTCCTGCGAGGTTATTAATGTTTTCCATATAACCCTGTACACATATAATGATATGTACCTAATATATTTTTTTATACACACATTACTGCTTTGTACTGATTTATATTTTTAATTTTTATACTCATATTTTAATGCTTATACCCAATACTTTCACTGCTTATATATGTAGTTTATATTTATATTTTACTGCTTACACCTGATATTGTTGTGTATACCTACTTCTTTCTTTATTATATATAGAAAGAAGTATATAAAACAATATGTAAAAGCCTATAATGTGCGTAAAAAAATATTTATTTTTACATATAAGCACAAGTAGCGGTTTTACTTTCCCCGAAACAATATTCCTTCGAACTTCTTTAAATTTTAAAAATTAACGTAATAAAAATAGCCAACGATAGTTCGCGTAACGAAGTTGATGCGTCAACTAGTTGATCGTCTCGTCGATGGACGGACGTGGACGACCCATCCCTACACTGCACGCCACTGATTTTTACTATACATCATTGTGACGCTACAATGTCCAAGCATAGAATTCTAAAACAAAAATATGATTCAGTCACCGAATGATAACACAAAAGTGACTGGTTTCTGGTGATGTTATGAATGACAGACTTTGAGTCATACAATTGCCGCCGATTAAGCGGCAGTTGTGATGTGTCCGTGACGTCATCACAGCTTCCGGACGGTAATAGGCGTGATGAACGCGAGATGGCTTTACTTCGTATCAAAAATATATTTCGAAAACTAAAATTAAATTTCAATTCAATCTTTGTTAAGGCTGGACATTCAAATTGAGCGGAGAGGAATGCAGTCTTCGGAAAAACGCCTTCGATCGAATTTGCCTATCGAACGGGATCTCGGGTCTCGATCTCGAGCGGCAAGCGGCAGAGTGTCAGTAATGATAATAATAATAATAGGTCTTTATTTCAGCTTGTTGAGAATAGATTCTCACCTCGCCATATACATATATATATATATACATATAAGTAAAAATAGAAAACCAACAACAGACATACAAGTAGAATAAGAAATAGAAACACGTCGAAATTAAAAATAGAAAGTACAAAATAATAATAAAAATAGATGTCCATCTTTTATGCATTCGGGAGTCAAGCCACATAGCAGCTGCTTGAATAATATGGAGTTGCTAGACCCCCACATCCTCTTTCTTGCGCTAGCTATCTTCAGTCGTTGGAGAACAGCAAAGCCATGGACCCTGTGTTCTGCGAACATATGGGATGCACTGCAACGCCAGGGTAGACCGAGCATTATCCTGAAGGCATTATTATATTGCACTCTCATAAAGTTATAGGATAGCAGAGTGTGTCTGCTTGTGTATAGATTCGTGCAATAAGTAACGAAAAGGTATCTTTTCACTTCGTTACTGCATCTAGAAAATTTCCTGACTAGCACGTTGGACCTTACACTAATAGCTCTTCTCTGTCTTTCGATATCCTTAATGTCACACAAATCGCATATATCGCGCGAGCGTAGTGAGGGACGCCGGCCGCGATATAACTAATCTCGCCACTCTGCCGTCGATGCTTCCCTCGCTGCTCCGGCGCGCTGACGCTCTGCCGCTCGCCGCTCGTAGCGCACCCGACCGAGGCCTTCTGACCAAAATACAAATGAACACACCCATTCGCCAGACAAGACATGCGTCACTTTTTTATTCCGATATATGCAAAACGAAGGCGTCTAAAAACGCTCCATTGTGTTAAATAAATCATTTCAATCTAAATATAATAATTTCGTCGCGTGTCTGCCTGGCTGTCGGTCGAATCACGACTTTAGATAATTAGAGTGTGTCGCGCTATCAGCGCGCGGCTCAGGCAACACGCGGTCGCCCACTGAATTACATGGTCTTGACATTTTTATACTATTTTTTGGTACTATGTTGTATAGTTTTAGATTTAAGCAAATAAAGTCAATTTAAAAAAAAAAAGGTTTATTCATGAATTTTTAGCATCAAAACCCTGTAATTATTATGTCCCGTGATATTTCACGGCTTTTTTTTACTCGCGGACGATATTAAATCAAGTGAAACAATATATGTGTATTTTGTATTATATATGTATATTTGTAAAACAATATATACACATTCCAATATACAGGACCAACCTGCCGATGGTTATGCCTGTTGGAAGAGTTACCGCTATGCTGAACAATATCACTTTGGGTATTGATATATTCCATGTGTCTGAAGGGGTTTTCCGAAGCAGGATTCTCTACACCTTTGACCATATTTTATGTTATTTTTAATTAATTAAATATTGTTATTTTGATATATTCTTTCACAGCGGCCTCGTAGCCCAGTGGGTAAGACACTGACTTCTCACACCGAGGGTTCCGGGTTCGATTCCCGGTGAGGTCACAATAAATCTAGTGCTTTACTCGAGCCTGGGTGTCTTGTGATGTATTTCACTTCTGTAATTGGGCCTCTTGGCCTGTAGAAGCGTAAAAAAAATATTTTTTTAAATAATAATATGTAGGTATGCCTTTAACACTTAGTTTGTAATGTCCATATTATTATAATAAATAAATTGAAATTGAAAAAAATTACTTCAAAAAGTCGACACTGTGTGTTCTAGGGGTTCAGATTATTTTCAAGAAAATATGCTTCATCTGAGCTGGAGCGCGGACCAGGACGCCGGCAGTGTTCCATTATAACCCTGAACATTTGGCATTGACTGGCGCCAGTAGGCTCCCGAGCCTCGGAGACGTGAAATAATGAAGTCCTTTCGGCGGCCGGGTGAGCCGCACGCACACTTGCAGCACACTAGCGAAGGGAAAAACTACATTTCAAAATGAAGACTACAACACACACACGTTCACCAGTTTGAAGACTACAAAGTGTACACTACATTGTAGTAAAAATACACGAAGTGAAGTAATTGTAGTATTAATGAAGTGAAGTGTAATGAAATGAAGTAATGAAGTAATTGTAGTATAAATAAATGAAGTGTAATGAAATGAAGTAATGTACTTTCAATAACTTTTAAGTGTGTGTAGTTTGTGGCGTGCAGTACACTTCAAAACGTGTGAAGTGTGTACTTCAATGTAATGTAGTACTACATCGTAGTAGTGAGTACAGAGCGGACCCATCACTACAGCACACGTGGCGGTGTGCGGGTCTGTCTGGAGACTGGAGTGCTCCTCGGTAGCCACTAGCTACTAGCTACCTACCCCGCCTGATGCAAGCCAGGGAGACGATTCCCGAAACCTCCTCCGGGAGATGCAAGGTTGTGCGCGAGACCTTCTTTATTTTATTTATTTATTTATTTATTTATTTATTTATAAACATACACACGAAGGAGAAAAACAAACCAAGCATTGCCAGAATGTTCTTCTAATTCAACAGTGGACCCTCAATATTCTTCGTTCATCTTTTCCCAAGGGAAGGATGTACACCAAAAAGGATGAATATTAAATAATTTTAACTAATGTCACGAAGACTTTTCTTTTCATTTTTTTATTTTTGTAGAAGCCTAAGATATAGAGCATTGGATATTATGGATCGTGTAGCGAAGCTAAAATGGCAATGGGCAGGACATGTTTCATGGCAGGATGCTACAAAATTGACTCCCAGAATTCCGAAGTGGAGCCTTTTGGAGAATAAAAGAGGCGTTGGAAGACCTCAAAAGAGGTGGGCCGGCGATATAGCCGCGGAGGTGACAATAGAGAAGGATGGAAGAGGCCTATATCCAGCAGTGGAGAGATGAAGGCTGAAAAAGTGGAATAAAAGATTGTCACGAAATGCTGAATTAGGAGAAACCACACGTAATCTAATTTTTTCGAAAAAACACACGAAAATACACCAGAAACTTCCAGAAATCCAACGCCTATATATGGTAGAGTGACAAGAAAAACGTAAAGAGTGAAACAGGCAGCGACGAGCGATTTCAGTGCGGGTACTAACCAGCGAAAAAGTACCCACCTATCGAAGTGCGAGAAGTATTCGACAGTGATCAAGTTAGGCGTGGGTCCAGCCGAAAGAGATAGAAAAGGCTGGAGGCTTTTGAGATGTGGTGCTACAGAAAAATATTAGGAATTTCCTGGAGAGACCACGTCAGGAACGACAAGATTCTCAGAAGAATCAGAAGAAGGAGACACGAGAAAAACATCTCATGGAGGCGAGCCCGATGGATCGGCCATGAGAGCCTCCTGCATGAGATAATAGGGGGGGGGGGATGAGGGAACCAATCACGGAGGGCGCGGGAACATAAACTGAACGAGGTGCAAAAACGAGATGCAAGACTTTGGCTGCAAACCAATCCCCAGGATTGAAAATACGAAGAAAACAGTATTGTAACAAAACAAATTGCGGACTTTCCAAATCCCTTGTAATATCCATCCACTTTGGAACAACACTACGGAACCCTCGAGAACATCCTAAAGTACTTTAGACCTATCTACCGCCTTCGGGAAACGTCAACAAACGTCTGGAGGCGACGGAAACACTAAAAACGTAAAGAATAATCCAGGAGATTCGAAAAACCAACGCATTTCGTATAAAAGGACGGAACGAGTGCCATTTATTTTGACGTTTCTACCGGTGCGTCGTGGAATATCGAGCAAAATATTAAGCGAAATACCTACATAATAGATTTTTCTTCCATTGTTATCCATTGATAATTCAATTGTTATCCAGCGATAATAGTGTTTACAGACAGGTTATTATATATATATTTTTTTTTATTTATTTATTTAACGCCCTTATGGGCTTTTACAATATACAGAATAATTTTTTTTTTTAAAAGTTACAATAATAATAGTTAAAAGTTAATAATAATAATAATAATAATAATACAGAAAAACATAAGAAAAACATAAAAACATAAGATAAAATAATAATAAAGTTAAAGGTAGAAATAATAATAGTTGTTATTATTTGTTGTTTTATATATATATACGAAGTTATGTGAATTAGAGCTACAGATTAATTCGAGTCCAGTGTTTTTTATGTCAATTCATTAGAATAATTAATCACTTATAATTCGTGATGCAACGAATACGAATATTCGTATTCGCCGAATATCATCACGAATATTAAAAACAAACTATTTACAACTCTGAACGCAACGCAAATTACGGTTTGGCTGTGTATCTGAATAACCTACGCATTCTATTATCGGGGATTCCCCTAACATTGAATGAATGGATTTGTTGAGTACTCGAGATGTCAATTGTTACTTGTTTCACAGCATAACATGAGTTCTTTCATCTAGTTTCGTTGGGTTATTAATAAGGTTGGGTGCTCATTTCATGTAGTTTTTGTTTTGTAGTACGTATTGTTCGTTCCATTTTATTTCCGTTGTGTATAAAAGTGTTAACTCTCATAAAATAATTTCAAAATAAATCTAATATTGCTGGGAATGTACAAACGGATAAAATAAATGTTGCGCTTTTTGAACAAAATTTTGCCGGTGGTGAATTTTAATTATTAAATCTCTTAGTAAAAAAAGAACAGTGGTGTATTATTTATTACCTAGTTGAATTATTGCTATTGTATTCGTTGCATGACTACTAATTACACATCGTTAATTAATTTCCAGTGTTTTCATTTGTCTCCCAGAGCCGTGACGTATTTAACCACTTTTGGTGGATGTGGAAAACTATCGTCGCCCGAAGCGGAGTGACTGTCCGCTGGAGCATTCGAGAATCGAGCCGCGTCTCGGCCTCTCGCGAGGAATGTTCTGGAGCGGCCGGCAGCCAGACGGCCGGGGTCGGAGACCTCTGCACGGGAGGCTGGGCGCTGGACCGGCTGGATCCTCGCTGGTCGCCGGCTGCCCGGCCGGACCGCCGAGCTTCTCCGCTGAGGACACTACGCGCATGCGCCCCGATACGCATCGAGGTACCGACACACGTGCTTATTCTTGAGCACGCTCATTAGCAGGCTCAAAACTAGCATGCTCTAACAACTGTACACGCTTGCTCTTTATTACTAACTAACTAACTTACCATCACGCCGTTTCCCCGTAGGGGTAGGCAGAGAGGATAGAGCGCCATACTCTTCTGTCCTGACATACAACTTTCACTTCGTCTACATTCATACATCTTCGCACGCAAGCTCGACGGTTGTTCAGGCTTCTTACAGGACCATCTTCCAGTATCTGGTTAATCTGGTCATGCCATGTCTTCCGTGGTCGCCCTCTCTTTCTGGCGCCGTCAACACTTGCATCATATATCTTTCTTACCATTCTTTTCTCATTCATTCGCCCAACATGCCCAAACCACCTGAGCGATCCTATTTTTATTCTATGTATTACATTCATTCCTAATATCTTCATCTATCATACATGGATTTACCACACATACGTCTAAGGGACCTCATCTCCACTGCATTCAATCTACTTTCGTTCCTCTTCTGCCAGCTCCAGGCTTCACTTCCATACATTAGTGTCGGTACCAGAACTCCATTATGTACCGCTAAAGAGCATGTTTATTTTAAGCTAACAATCAAACACACTTGCTTATTACTGGCACGCTCTTGTCATAGAATAGAGAGCCCTTGTTCAAAATGGAAACATTGAAATTCGAGAGTGAACCAATAAGGGTAATTCCCATTTTTGAAAAAAACCAGTGTGACCATTTTTCCAAGCTGTAGTACTTAAATACCGGGATCGTGATTTATGTTCACAAAATATAAGTAATATATTGTAAATTTAAAATATATATATGTAAATTAAGTGCATAGTTATTTTTTTATTAAGTGCCAAACCATCAAAAATGTCCCTTCCGTGGGTGTGATTACTCTAGCTTTGTGGGAAAAAAAATATCGTGTCTTTCTCTCCTTATAATAAATACGTAAAAAAGATTGCCAATATGAACTTCAATAAATTTACTATTTAAATATATAAACATAATGTCTATAGCTATACACATTCTTTTTTTTTTAATAGATAAAAGTTTGTGATCAATTTATTTGTCCCTTCCATGGATGAGTGTCACACCAGTCATATTTTATAAAAATATTGTGTATTTTTGACAAACGCTACTGTGAATAAACTAAGTAATCTTCTGCCATCTTGACTCAGTTGGCAGTTTCTACCGGCGTTGTAACCGCTACGAGAAAATCTTATTTAGTTTCCTAGTGTCAAAATCCGTAAAGCATAAGTGGTCACAACCGTGTTGATCGTCAAAGGTATGTACACTTCAATAATGAACTTTGCTTTTGTGGTTTAATTGCGTTTATGTATCAAAAACACTATACTAAATTTGTATGTTCATGGTTGATTAAGTTATTGTTATTTCTACGATTTTAATGAAAAAAGTCACTTCCATGGACGTCACTTCCATGGATCCGTGGATAAAAATTGACCCATGGATGTGACTGTTGACCCATGGAACTGACAATTATATAGTATATGGGCGCGACTTTACAGAATGCTCGCTTCATTTATTTATTTTGTTATTGTTTATTATCCATTTATTGTTGATTTTAGATGCCAAAATACAAAAAGCATTCAAAAACTGCCGAAGGGATATCTCAACGAAAACACAACTGTGAACGAAAACGAATCTGAAACAAATGCAAACGAATTAAAATAAATACAGTTTTGAAATGCAAAGGTTATTTCCAAAAAGTATCACCTCCTTGTAGTATGTCACTCCCATATATGTATTACATTCATGTAGGAAATGTCACTTCCACGGACATGAGGTCATAACCACGGAGGACATTTTTTTTCAAACCCCTATAATTCACTACCTCAAGGGCTGCAAGCTCGGTGAATATTTTTCCCTTGAAAAGAAAGACCAAAACTAATAAGATCCATCATCACTTTTACTACAAGGACGTTTTCATTCTTTTACGTATTTTTTGATAAAAAATGGGAATTACCCATAAATCAAAACAGTTTCCGAGTTTCCATTCGCAAATTATTGATTTTATTTTTTGATTTTATAATTTTATTAGTGATTTTATAATTTTTATTGTAAAATTTCAATCATTCCTATTTTTTAATAAAGATTCATAAACATTATTTCTTGCTATATTATTTTTACATAGCGGTGACAGAGTTTTCCACAGAAATTCGTGATTCCTATAATAAGTCACGAAAAGTAATGTTTTGTCATCTCCCCAACGCGCCATATTTGTTTCATCTGTCGCGGACTGAGAAGATCGCATCGATAATCGATACTAGCCGCGAATGACATTAGCATGCTCATAAGCAAGCATGTTCACACATGCTCAAAAAAAGATACCCCTTCCACCCGCAAATGAGCATGCTCATAAATCAACCACACATGCTACTAAGTAGCAATAGCTCAAGAAGCTCAATACTGCGCAAGCTCACGTGCCACTAATGAGCACATGTATCAGTATCTTTAGAGTAGGAGCCAGCGACCGCCAGACTTACATTATAGTATCAAACCCGAAATATGTTCTGTAAATGTACACTATAACAGGTTTGGATGTTATGACAGTGTGTAGTGATATTCACACGCTAGTGTAATGGTTGTCCTGACGAAGGGACGGGTTACGTCTCGAAACCGATAGATAAAAAAGTAATTTTTAGCGGTTATATATTAACATAAATAACATTTAAATATTGATTGTATTATTTGTATGTATCTACTTATATTTTATTAATTACTCCTACACGTTATATGCTATAATGTCTTTTGTTTTTCTAAATTATTTGAAAAATTATTTTTAAATATTATTGCTGAAGTTCTTAGTTATACACAATTATTGGAAATTTTTTTAGAATAAGGCTAGTAGTTAAATTTAATTGATTATTAATATTTTGTTTACTATTACATGTTTTACTAATTTCTAATGATTCTAAATTATTCAATTTCACACCAAAATTATTTATGTGTAAAATACAAAGTTCTAAATTTTTATCAAAACCATGATCACTTTCTAATAAATGATTTGTAAATTCAGAAAAACCACGATTATTCAGACATCTCAAATGCTCTTCTACTCTTACATTGAATTAATTTAGAAAAACAAAAGACATTACTCATTTTGATATTTTGACATTTATAAAACACCCTGACGATGGAAAGGTTTTTCCAAAACATGTAGGTGTAATTAATAAAATACATGTGTAGATACATACAAATAATACAAACAATATTTAAAAATGTCAATCTAAAATGTTGCTGAATCAATTGAAAAAATAAATAAAACGTTTTATACTTTACATATTAAAAATATTAGCAAAATACTTTCTTCATGCGGTTTACTTCACTTGTACAAATAGTATCACATGAAATGATTTTCTGTACGAATGTTTTCTACTCAAAATTGAATGGAGAAAGCTCCTAAGACAGTTTTGCTATTGGCTTCCAGACACTGTGTATATATTAATACATCGCGTCAGTGTTTCCATACTTTCTCGGGTGTCCCGCAAGGCTCCAACCTGGGTCCATTTTTATCAATAATATTAAAAATGTAATTAACTCGCGCTTTTTGTTATTCGCGGATGAGTTAAAGCTTTTTTAAATCCTTGAACGATTTTCATCTTCTCCAAGTAGATATATCAAATATATTGTGAATGGGGAAGGGGAAATAAACTTATGTTTAATATTTGCAAGTGTTTGGTTACATCTTTCACTAAAACTTGCTCAAAAAAATCTTTTTTTTTTAACGAAATTTCAAATAAATAAAAATTTAATAATTATTATTAAGGCGATCGTCTAGCAGAATGAGCAAATTTCATCATTTTTTCTCATATATTCTCTTGCGTGTTTTATCACATTTTTGTATGGAAATATCTCATTTTAAAATTTATTCATCAGGTTACATATATTTTAAATACGAATACCTTATTAAAATGTCACAAAGTAAATTATATAATTGATTAATAAATTACCAAACCTTCGATGTTTTAAAAATGAAGAAAATTGCTCCATTTTGTGGGCCTTTTATTACTGAACGGCCTATTGAGATGTCGTTTTTATTCAATAATATTACAAAGTAAACAATTATCTTCAATTTATTACAATTATAGCAAAATCTGTTAGTTTGTTTACTTGCAATTTATGTTTTAAAAAATACTGTTTTTTTTTAAATATTTTATTTTTTTGTGTTTTTTTTTCAACTCTTTTTACATGGTTGACAACTTTTTTACTCCAATAGTCAAAAGAATAGATATTATAATTTTATTATAAAAAATAAAAAAATCAAAATCTTTGTCGATATTCCTGATTTTAGATATTTAATCAAGACGCAACGTATTTATGATACAATATGCAGTGCCTTGATTAAATACCTAAAATCTGAAATCGAGAATAATTTTTTGTTTTTTTTTTGTATTCATTTTAAAATAATAATGTCTATTCCTTTAATTTGTTAAAGAAAAAAGGTTATAAACTATCTATAAAGGATTGAAAAAAACACACAAAAAATAAAAATAATTTAAAAAACAATGTTTTTTAAAACATAAATTGCATGTAAACATACTTACAGATTTTGAAATAATTGTAACAAATTTAAGATAAACGTTTACTTTGTGATATTATTGAATAAAAAAGACATCTCAACAGGCCGTTCAGTCATAAAAGGCCCACAAAGTGGAGCAATTTTCTTCATTTTTAAAACATCGAAGGTTTTGTAATTTATTAATCAATTATATGATTTACTTTGTGAAATTTTAACAAAATATTCGTATTTAAAATAAACGTAATCTGATGAATAAATTTTAAAATGAGATATTTCCCTACAAAAATGTGATAAAAAACGCAAGAGAAGATATGAGAAAAAACGGTGAAATTTGCTCATTCTGCTAGACGATCGCCTTAATGAACTTTAAAATGAATTAAATTTAAATAAATATTATTATTAGTGAAATTTAAAATAAATTAAATTTTAATTTAATACGGAGTTCTACAAATTAAACACAAAAACCATAAATAGACTCTATTCCATCTCTACAAAATGAATGACCAAAATCTGACAAGAACGTAGAATGTTAAGGATTTCGGCATTAGATTTGTGATTTAAATGTTATATTAAAAATAAATAAATTGAATTGAATTGAAAATTGAATTCAATTGAAATACCGTGTATAAGGCCACATAAGAATAAAAATAAAATACATATATAAATAAATAAATTTTTCACTAAAAATATACTGTTATATATGAAATGGATAAACGGTAGGAATTGGCGCGAGGGCTCACCTGGAAGAACAGCACGAAGCAGACCCACTGGTAGTAGGTGTAGTACTTCTTGGCGTCCTCGTCGTTGAAGTCGTTGCTGATCCCCAGCTGGGCCACGTGCACCCCGGGGACGTTCTGCGGAAGCGGAAAAGGCTCATCAGTGGCGTGGCAACAGATGAAACAAATAATTAGCGCGGGCGTCGGCCGCCCGGGTCGGTCGAGCGATGCGCAACTAGCAGCATGCGATTGTCTTTATTTATTTATTTACTAGCTGTAACCCGTCAAAAATGACGGTACTTTTACAAGTCAAAAAATCTAAAAAAAAAAAAATTCGAAATAAAAAAATTACTATAAAAAAGTTGCGGACGTTACGGGTACGGACGGACGGCCGGACAGACAGACAACAAATTACTATAATTGGGTTGCGCCCTTCGGGCTTTCACATTGAAGAATGAATAGAGCAATAAACATTGCAACGAAATGGTAAGCAAAAGGAATTGCGCACTGTGGAATTCCCTTGGAACATGTGACAACACTATGGAAGGATCTAGACCTATAATAATCAAGGGTTGTCTACAACATTCGGGAGACTCATGGAACAGCCTAGAATCGACGGGAACCTTCTCCTAAACACTAGAAAGGCATATAATAATCTAGAATATTCGAAAGACCAGCGTTTCGCGTATATAAAGCAGCACCTCGCTGAGCAAGGGAGATTTTGTTTTGACATTTCGATCGGTGCGAAGTACGCGCGGGACGACGGCCGGGGTGCCCACTCGTGGAATTTCGGAGCGACATCTATGTGGCGAAATAAATAAATGAGACTTCCACGTGTGAGAATTGTACGGAATGTACTAGCGAGTGATGAATAAAGTGTTTCCAGCGATAATAAAGTGTTCATAGACGAGCGATAAATTGCAAAATAGCGAGATTTAAAGAATAGCGTTAAGTTTAATTCTGTTCACGTTGCTTAAAATAAAATGAATATTTTAAACCTTCAAATTACAGTGAAAGCTAGATTGGACAACATTTTTAAGAAAGTCATTGTTGGAATTAAATTAGAATTAAAGCTAGATTGAACAATATTGTTACGAAGATCGACTTGCCTTTTTCAAGATGCACAAACTTAAGTCCCGACGGAAAATATCCGATCCGTCTTGACACAAGATTCTCAGCGGAGCTATTGATTCTCTCTCTCTATCTGATATAAATTTGCATGTTAAACCCCGTATAAGAAACCCGGAATTCTTTAGAATAAGCCAGCACACTAATAATCTCGGTTACTTTTCTCCCATCACAAGGTTGTGTCGCACATATAATTTGTATTGTGCTGACCCTAACATTGATGCTGATATTCTTGCAGATACCTTATCTTCGTTCAAAAACTCACTCATACACAACATCCATTTTCTACACGATGACATGAACCTATAGATCCATTGAATCAATCATTCATTAAATACTTCGCACTACATTCAAACACAAAATATACAATATGTACATTTAAAATATAATTAATTGCAAAAATACATGTTACTAGAGCGTGCCGAAGACACTTGTAATTGGGACAGTGGGCATAGTCTTCACTATAATGTTTATGATTAGAGTATCATGTACCTATTATCATTTTAGTGTCTCTAATAAATAAAAATTTAAAAATAATAATAATAATAATAATAAAAAATCCACCGCTTAGGAAAAAACTCGATGTCAAAGAAACCAACGGTAGGTTGACCCCATTTGATAAGCGATAATAATCTTCTGGCGAACGAGATTGAGTATTGCTTAGTGATGTTTATCGGCTGCGCGTTGCTTCGATGCGAGACCTGATTAATTGGCGGAAAAAATCGAAGAAATCTGCAATACTCCTAAGGCCGAGAAAGATATCGAAAGGAGGGTGACTGCATGGGATGTAGTGAACAGCGATTTGGATGCGACAGTTATTAATGAAAACTTGACAACCGAGGCCAGACTAGAGTGTAGTTCTGGCAGCCTCGCAGATATGGAAGTGAAGTCTGGAGCTGAAGTAGAAGAGGAATGAAAGTGGACTGAACGCAGTGAAAATGAGATCACAAAATGAACAAATTTCCGAATTACTTAATTTGCATTGATTCGGTTCAAATATAAATAATTAATTGGTTAAGTACTGACGTAATGAGCCGAAGTTACTGGCGTAAGGGTTGTAACGTAAATATTGAGAGTAAAGGAGAAGAATTAATGAAGGCAATACGTTTAAGTAAATTAATACCCGAGTTCAAATTTCTTTAAATTTCCAAACTTTCGAAATTACACGCGACGGCATGGAGAAGTATAATAGTACATGAATGAAAAGAATGATTGATAATTTTAATTAATTAAACAACTTTGTATTAACCACTTAACTAGTCACTCTACGTCTACCAGTTTCGATACCACTGTATCTTTATCAGGACGGACGCATACTAACTATCCATTACTTATTCTAGCAAACAAATCAATTTTGATGTTTTCTAGAATTAATTAAATTAATAATTGTGTTCAACCACAAAGTAAACGCTATAAACATCAAAAAGAAGAGAATGATGACTGTCTATGATGTGGTTCGCAAGTTCATAAAAATTATTGCTAGTTAGACAACGACGATGGCATATTTATTTTGTTATTCATGTATCGTGAATAAAGAATAAATAATTTAAAATATGTCTATCTTCGAGTCAAGATTGGTTGTCCAGCGGCATTAACCACAATTGACACAATTGACGAAAGACAATGTAACATTATATAATAGCGCGATTTTTAAAACACCGCAAATGGCTGTGGTTGTGTGTGTGAATAGGCCATTCTATCCGGGCTGATGGGCGCTGAAATTGAGCCTTGAATGATCCACTAAATCGGTTTTAAGTTGGCAACACTGCTGGATTCGTAGTTTTCTACTCTACGAAACTAACCGCGTCGTTTTACTTTTAAAAAATACCGTGGCCCATTTTATGATCCGAAAAATATATAACTGTTGAAGTTGGCGTAAAGCTACTCGAAAATGAGGATACCTCTTATGAAAAGTGATTTTTTTAATTATGTGTAAATATATAATACATACATTTCATTTTTCTATTATTTTTTTAGTATTGATCTTATTTACAATTTTCATAAGTATTTAAATTAATGTTACTAAAAAAAAGTACTGGATCTTGACTGAAAAAACCATCTCAAGGTTACAGGCCGCCGAGATGGGATTTCTAAGAGGAATAGTAGGAGTTACCAGAAGGGACAGAATCAGAAATACGCAAATAAGATAATGTCTCGAAGTGAAACCCTTATTGACGTTTATCGAGAAATCACAGCTACCCTGGCTGGGACATATCTTGCGGATGCCGGCAGATAGACTGCAAAAGCGGATATTCCAGGCAAGACCAGAAGGCAATGAGGCCGCCCTAGGAGGAGCTGGCGGAAACAGTTGGAGGGCTGATGCGAAGCGAGGTTGCAACTAAATTGGGCCGACGTGGAGAGCGAAGCCCAAGACAGGGAGGGTTGGAACCTCCTACGCGGTGCAGGGACCCCGACCCAATAGAATATGGGGTAGAAGAAGAAGCTACTAAAAAAAATCCCAACATCCACCGAAAGCTATGGAAAAATTGAGTCCTGAAATATATTAAATTCCACTTTTTCGTAATTTGTTTTATGTATAAAATTGTTGCACAGACAAGGTGTCTCGTAGCCAAAAGCAAAAACTTCGGGGGAGTTCGATTTTGAATAAAAAATATTCTTTACACTTGGGGAGAAATGTCGACAGCTACGGAGTCAAGTGACATCAAAGTTCGCTTTTTTTTGTCAACATTTCCGACTTACTTTTTGTAAAACGTTAGAAAATACGACAATAATTGATAACGAATATTAAAAATATATCCGATTTGAATCAAATAAATGCTAAATAAATATTTGTTTTTGTCGTTTATATATTTTGAACTTATTTATAACATTAACGAATTAAATTTGTGTTTGTAATGAAAATGTTACATAAAAAATTAACCGAATTGAATTTGTGCAATAACAAGTTCCCGTGGCACACCATTCCGCGCATCCACAGCTCCATTGGACACGAAATGCTTCCATGTTTATTCACTTTCGAACCAAGACCTCTCGAGTCAGTATTTTGGTTGAGGTATTATTACATCAGCTTCAGTTCAGGGCAGTTATAGTGATCGTTAACTATTTATGTATAAGTATCACTAACAACGTGTATGGCGAAAGAAAAAGAGATTATATTGTGCCAAGAATCTTTAATAAATTAGATTAAAAAAATCTTTGAGATGATGCAAGACAAAAAAACTCCATTGGCTTCAAAAAAGTACAAGCTAAAAGAATATATATTAAAGCTATGCACCTAATCTTACATTAATTTATAATTACATATCATGTTTCACTTGTAAAAAAGCATGCAACACTCGATAATGACCTACTAACTTCATTATAAAATAAAAATTATTGTTAAATATTAAACGCCGTAAAACTGCTGTGCAGTTTGGCATATGTATAATGTAAAAAATATAAAAAAAATTAATAAATATGTATATAAAAATAAAAATAATAAAAAGTGGAATGTGTATTTGTGTATGACTGCACTAACCTCCCCACATACTGGAATAAATAGAGAAATAAATAAATTGCGCAATTGCGGTGATTAATCTGCCTGCCCATGCGGAACACCAATGGCACGTGACGTCACAGCCCGAGGTAGCGATGCGCGCGACGGCCTCGCGCCGGCTGCCTACTTTGGTATTCACGAATACCGCGCTAATTTTTATGAGCGCGCATTGTTCCTCGCGTCGCCGCATAATTAAATTTATTTGGAGTGTTTTGAACTTGAAATCGCCGTTAACCTTGCAGAGGTGATGTTTGGCCGGAGCCTATTTGAATGTGCGCGTGTACTGAGCGCTTCTTAAACCATTCTTGGAAGGTGCTCGAGTAAGGGGAGGATTGAGCATTTTACAAAGGTGCCAATTAGAAATTTTAGTTTTCATAAGCATCTTCGAGCAATAAAAAAACAAAATAATAAATTTCCATTTTCGTAATAAAAAGTGGGTGTGTATACTTATACACACGCGTTAGAAGTTGTACTTCTTTGGCACACATAAAAAACCACGTATTAAAACAATCTTCGTCGGCGATCACCTGGGAGAAAGTTTCCCTGTCCAGAGCAGTGCGGAACAGCTCTTCCACGCTTCTTGTCCCGGTCCACTCTCGGATGTTTCCAAGCCAGGAATGCCGCCTCCTTCCGACCCCTCTGCGACCCTCAATCTTCCCCTTCGTGACGAGCTGAAGGATGGAGTACTTTTCGCCTCTCATTATATGACCAAAGTATGACAATTTACGAAGCTTTGCTGTGTTGAGTAACTGTCTGTTTATATTTGATCTACGAAAAACTTCAATATCACTTCTTAAAACTTATTTTTAAAAATACTTATTAAAACAATATTAAAGTAAAAACTATACATATAAGTGTAAAAATACAGGGGGTGTATCGTAGCTAATAGCAAAAACTTTACAGGTAGATTGCTGCTTCAATTATGAGCCGAAAGGTGCGCGGTTCCAGAATACGACTCCTTAGCCACGCTCGGACGCTTAATTAATAGCGATTGAAGAAGAATTTGTGGTGTTTTTGTGTGCTCGTCACCCGCGGCCCGAGGCGCAGGAATGGTGGGGGAGGCGAGCGCATAAAAGCAGGGACATTCGGGCGCACGGCTCTCTTCAATTCCCGGGTCCCATCGGGTCATATCGTTAAAATAAACTGGAGTAATCACTACATCGTTTTCACTTCACCTGAAACCGCATCAGTGTATTCCCAGGCGGGAACACACTACAGGATTGACTCAGGTTTTCTTTAAATATATTTTTAACTCGCCTACTCCAATTCCTAGCCATTGTTCTGCAGTCCCTGGTTCTTGCTGCTTTTTCTACACCATTTCTCTTTCACCTACCTATTCGATGATCTGCCCTTTGACCATTTCTGCCGCTTGACCTTTGTTACATTGACGTCATTATTCAAACACAACCAGACCATTGCAGCCTTTGAGACCAAAAGGGTCTTAGAACTGGTTCATTATCAAACAAAATTTTGACCTATTCAACAATTTTTCTAGCGTATGTCGTAATCGTAGTAAAAAGTTTTTTTTAATTATATGATTCAAATAATGAAACTGCTTATTTTTTTAGCTACTCTAATTCAGAAAAATGTGGCATTGATAGTCTTAATTAACATGACAACACATATATCTTCTACTACGCACTCTAGGCACGTGTTTTTCATTACGGAAGACACAACATCTTGGTGAATTCATGGCCAGCCTAGTAAATTATAATAATCTCATTAGGTCCATTACATCATTAGAAAAAATTATGAAGTTAGTAATCACTGTGTGGTAGTCGGAAGTACCTACTGACAATCCTGAACATTTAAATATGGTATATTACGCACAATATTAATCTTCATTTAGGTGCGTCATTCTCGGTTGGGGAGGTACGACAAAATCCACCAAAAACCAACCATATATCATCATCATCTTCTTCTTCTTCTTCTTCTTCTTCATCCCCTTGTCCTATTAGGGTCGGGGGCCCAAAGACTCGACAAGGTGCTTCCATATTCCCTTGTCTTGCGCTGCTTCCGCATTCAACGAGTCAACCAGTCTAGACCCATTCTGTTTTCATATAAATTTTTTTTGTTGCTTCTCCCAGCTCAATCTGGGGCGACCCAGTGGCCGTCTTCCTTCCGGGGTTTGCTAAGAGGATTCGTCTGGCATTCTTAGTACATGTCCAAGTCACCTCATTTGTGAGTTTTCTATGTGTAGGAGTATGCATATATCGTCCCTTTAGAGGTAAAACTCATTAAATGACATCGAAATAGTTTTGAGATAGTAAGGTTAAAACATTCAAAATGTAATAATTAAATTATTGAAAATGTTCAAATAATTAGTTTTACCATTAACTATAAATAGACACGGAATATTCGCTTACTAATTTTTACCTGAAATAGAGATGGAAAAAATAAGAATGTTTGTATTCTTAACTCATTTTGGCCAATGTTGCGGTTAGTGAGTTTTACCTATAAGTTAGAACGACATAACAAAGACCAACCATATATGTATGTAAGAAAGATTTGAATGATTTAAAAAAACAGTACACCTTTTGTAGGCGTTATAAATATCGTTATGTTGGCGTTATAAGACAACGAGAAATCTCATTAAAAATAATGATTTTAAATGGACAAGTAGAAAAATCGAAAATTGATCACGAGAAAAACGACAACAATGACATGCGAACAGGCGTGAGAAAGAATATGTCCCGTCGTGACGAAGCAATGACTCCTCGTCTGTTTGCTGACAACCGCGCATTGTGTAACGCCTCATGAATATGGATGAAGTGAATCGGCAAAGCAAACGGGCAGACAGGTTGCACGGCACTAGACTACGAAGCAGGGCACGCCAATAGAAACGTCTCTGCAACGAATGAACTTTTATGATACAATACTCTTACGAGATTCTAAAATGGTAAGAACTGCACTTAAACTAGGATTTCCGAAACAGCATGAACGTTTTTGAATGTTTTAGAATGATTTGGAAGATTTTGAGTACGCAAAAATATGCTGGAAAGATCGAGAAGTCGAGTCGTCATAAATACGCGGCGACAAGAACAGTATTTGTTTTTAACAACGGCAAAAGTCGTAGAATAGAGATAATAGACAGCGAACTTAGTAATTCTAATTTATAGTAATCTGGATGTACTACTTTACTACGTTGCTTTCTGTAGTGAAATATTTTGGTGTATATTTTTTAAACAATAAATAAGTGAACTAACGGGACAATGAGGGCAACATTTTGGATGGCAGCCGTGCGGCTCCATTCTGCTTTGCAGTGCTGGGTTGCACGGTTGCCTTTAGCATTAAAAAATGCCAACCTGGCGGCGAATGAGTAGGACCGATATAGTAGCTTTTGCTTACACAACGGTCCTGGGTAAGCGGTTGATCTGCCCTCATTAATCTAGATGTACTAATTTTAGAGCTGTCTGTTTAATCCAAAGGGGAGTTTTCAATTTCCTATACCTTCGAATGTCCCGGCCTGTTTGCTCCTTACCTGTATTATCCTGTATATTGCATACGCTTATATATCGTGTTAATGCTTACTGTGTTTAAATATCTTGGTGGTTTTTGCATATTTAAAAAAAATTAAAGAAGTGAACTGACGGGGACAATGAGGGCAAAATTTTGGATGGCGGCCGTGCGGCCCAACTCTGCTTTGCAACGCTGGGTTGCACTACTGCCTTTAGCATTAGAAAATGCCAACCTGGCGGCGAATGAGTAGGGCCGATATAGGAGCTTTCGCTTATAAAACGGTCCTGGGTAAGCAAACGGTGGGTCCGCCCCTTATTGTTCTGCCCTCATAATCTGGTGGTCGGTCGTTTGAGTTTCTCGACAAACGGCGAGAACAGTATTCCACGGACGGGTGGAATATTGTAGGCGACGAATATAGAGTGTACCGGAGGCAAGTGAAATATTCTAGTACGGCGTGTGAGAAGTGCGAATTGCGGAAGAGTGTTCCAGCTAAAGTTTGGAATTACTACGAGTGTTTTATTTCGTCCAACCCGTAGCTATACTATTCATCATCTACTTCATGTTTTTCGTGAAGAGCGTGAAATCAACCAGGCTGCCGAATGAACCCAGTGAGCCCCTGTTTCTTCATACAGAAAGATCTCAATTAAGGTGGCTCGGACATCTCTTCTCAAGTCCTGGGAACGACTACCGAGATGTACTCCGGAGAGTGTGGTGAAACGTCTCAGACAGCTGACAAGCTGGACCAAAGAGCGACAAAGACTACGAATACATACAGGGTCTGGATTTGTCGACAAATATCGAAGCGGCGCAAGACAGTTGAAGATGGAAGCGTTTTGTGGAAACTTTGGGCCTCCGAATGATGATGACTTGACCCGGTAATTATAAGTAACACAGCAGAGACAAATCACATTTTCAATAGTAAAGGGTCTGGGATAAAGGTCTGATATCACAATATTGCTATTTTCAGAATAGCACAAAATGTATGACTGGTTGTTAAGCCCTTTCAGACCTGGCTAATACAATCGTGCGGGTCCATCAAATTACGTAAAAATCTCGTAAACGCTTCGAAATTTTCACAGTACACCGGCTTGCGTCGACAGTGCGAGTCATAGGAGTACTATCTTTGAATTAGTTTCGCGAAACTGCGATATAGATAATGGGCGATACATAGTACAGAGAAGGGAGACGCGCGGTAGGATAGCCCTGAAAACACTACACAGCAGATAAACCAAGTAGCATCAATAATCAATGGTCCTATACCACAGATTAACCATGTTTTCAATAATCAAAAGTCGTACAATATAGATAAAGCACGTTTTTAAATTATCAAAAGTAGTACAATACAGATAAAGCACGTTTTTCTACAATGTCGAGCAATCTACTTCCCTGTAACGAGTGGTCGATGACCACAACCCAGGGACAGGAAGCTGCACCGCGAACAATCTGTAAATGACGATGCTCCTTTAACCAGGAAGGAGGATGGACGATTATCACAAATAAATGATGAAAACAACATTTTATGAAATGAATCTACGCGTGAATTTAAATATCACGAAAATTCGGCGAACCACAATATCCCGCGCCAAAAGCCAGCTGATTCACTCAAGGCCAACAACACCTGCTCCAACCCACTCCAACCTTTCGGCTATCACTTTTGGGATTTCACAAGATGTGGATGGTGGACTAAGGGCCGGTTGTTTCAAGTTGGATTAAAGTAAGCGCTGTTTTAAAGCGTAGATTTTTACGTTCTCCACCAATCAGACGATCCGTTTTCGTAAAAATCTATGCTTTAATCGACCGCTTACTTTGATCGAACTTGAAACAACCGGGCCTAACTGGTATACAACAATGTGCTTTACAGGGCATCTCATAGCTAGTAGCAAAAAACTTTACGGGTGGGATACCTGTCTTGTTACTGAATCGCAAATGTTCAAACCTAATATCATTAGTTATGGAGATATTCAATATCAAAGTTTGCATTTTTTTTTCAATATTTCCGACTTATTTTTCGCAAAAAGTTGAACTATGATTACAATAACTTGTATCGATTATGCAAAATTCATTCGCTCCAATACAACTCAAATGAATTATATTTTCAATTTTTGCAAGGTTTTTATCATCTTATTCGACTTGAATTGTAACGAATGAATTTTCCGTAATCGATATAAGTTACTGTGATGATACTTCAACTTTTTGCAAACAAAAATGCAGACTTGACAACAGAAATGTTGCTTGAACATTTTCGGCTCATAATCAAAGCAGAAATCCACCTGTTAAGTTTTTACTACTAGCTATGAGACACTACATAACATCTTTAAGGCTCTCATGCCAGACTGAGTAGGCTGAGTTGGGCGTGGCATGTGCAAAGAGTACCGTGGAAGAAGAAGAGCTGCGATGGGAAGACGAGGTCAGAATGGATGCGGACCAGACAGACTGGAAGACCGCAGGAGGAGTTGGAAGCGAGGACTGTACTTGAAGCCCACAAAATGGTTCATTTTTCATCAGCTCTAAAACATCGCTGGTTTGTTAATTTATTAATCGATCAAATGATTTAGCTACTGTAGTTTCAGAAAAGTATATCGCTCATGATAAAACAATACATGCTTCATATACCATCTTGTTGAAACCAAGTTTTTTGTGTATTTGTCTGTAAAACGTGCGGATATGTAATCTGGCAAAAGCTTGCATCGTAAAAACAATTTTATATATTGATTGATTGTTTATATGTATCTACTTATATTTTTTATTAATTACACCTATATGTTTCGGAAAAAACCTTTCCATTGTCAGGGTGTTTTACAGATGTCAAAATATCAAAATGAATAATGACTCTTAATTGAAGGTTTTTCCGAAACATGTAGGTGTAATTAATAAAAATATAAGTAGATACATACAAATAACACAATTAAAGCAATTCCCTGTTTTTTTTATTGTAAAGAATCTTAGGTATAGACGTACCACTATAACTAGGCGTGCGAGGGAGGGCGTCGCTGTCGCGTAACAGAAGTTGTCAGGGTGTAAATTTATTACACAATACATAATGCACAGAATGTCCGGTGCCCGGTGTCGTATTCAATACAGAAATTTGGTCGGGCAGCACTAAAGAAACCACGCAGTAATGGTGGCCGCTCTATCTGTCAAACTGTCAGACGGTAATATCGGTCCATTATTCGCTTTTTCAGCTTCGCAAAACTTTAATACTTCATTGGCAATTGTTCTTGCGCCATCCCGGACTGACAGGGCGAGGGGTTACCGCCGGGTGCGGGCGGGGCGGGTTTTAGTTCAAAATTCGCCGCACGCCAAGTGACCTTGGGCAAGCAATATAATGCAGTTTTTTGCATTCCCTGTAAAATCTGTATAAAGTGGCTTACTGTATTAGAGGTACTGTTTTATCGTGAGCAATATGTATTTGCGGGGGGAGAATTATGAACTTCCTATTAAGTCGTACTAAAATCCTATAAAAAATTTACGTTTCCTTTCTGTTTTACAACTTTTTACTTTTGCAAGTGAAGATATGTTCTCTTTCATGATATAAAAAAATAACTTTACTAAAATCAACGCGCGGGTCATTTAAAAAGCCTTGCGTGGGTCAGTGTCTGACCCGCGGGTGACATGTTCGCCATCCCTGTTCTAGTGTCTGTATTTCTTTCTAATTCTACCGTCCCTATAAACTAATTTTACTGTAATCCATTACTGCATATGTGCAATACTCTCTTATGGCGGAGAAAGTCCAAAAGAAATTTCTGAGATATCTCTACATGAGAGAGTACGGGCATTATCCTTGGCTCTACCCAACCGAGTTTCTCCAGGGTATGCTTGGCTACGATAGTTTAGAGACTGGAAGGAATTTGCATTTGATTACACATTTTTATCGATTGTTGCGCGGTATGATCGACAATACTGAAATTATGCAGAGCATTGGTTTGTATGTTCCTAATAATTACCTTAGACATGGTCAGCATAGATTGTTTCACATACCAATATACAGGACCAACCTGCCGATGGTTATGCCTGTTGGAAAAGCTACAGCTATACTGAACAAGATCGCTTTGGATATTGATATACTCCATGTGTCTGAGAAGGTTTTCCGAAGCAGGATTCTCCTACACCTTTAACCAGATTGTACGGGTCATTTTTAATTGTTTAATAATAAATATTATTATTTTAATATACAATATGTATATGTGCGTGTATATATGTTGTATATGTATGTATATATATGTGTATATGTATATTTTTAGATATAAATTCATAATATGTATGCATTGAACATAAAGTTTGTAATATATATATATTATGGAATAAATAAAAATTGAAAATTGAAATGTGAATGTTACTCGCTTTGTAGTGTGGACTAAATATTTTAATTAGTCGTGTCCGCAGCACGGCAACGGACCAACCGAATGGCTCCAACAGGACGTACGAACGAGAGCATTGTGGCGACAGAGGCCGGCGCAGGTGCCGTCGGCGATGACACGGTGAGATGACGAGATGGCTTTCGGATAAAGTAAATAATAACACGAGCGCCCCGGCCGCGGCGGCGTCATCGCGGCGATGGGTACAGTGGCCACGTCCGGCGCACGCGTGGCTCCGAGGGGCCCGGTGACCTCGCGCCGCGGGCCTCCAGATAAAATGCCCTCACTCGACGTTACGTACAACGTGGTCGCAACAAGGCTATCAGTTTAAATGCGCGCTAATAAAGCGATCAAATGCATCGCGGTGCAAATGCGTCCATACAATCAAATAGCAGATCTAAAATCAAGAAATTTTTTTATTTTTTTATTTATTCGCCCTATAGAGCTTTTACAACAGATAGGTAAAGTGTACATTAATAGAATATACGAGTTTTAAAGGGTCCGGAAAGTTCTAGAGGGTTCGAGAATGCTCTAGAAAGTTCTGGAAGGAGAAAGTTCTACAAGCTATCGGAAAGATCTATAAGGTTCCAAACTGAGTGGGGGAGTGCGTCGGTGGGTCTAGAGGTTCCAGAAAGAATTATAATGCTTTAGAAGGTTCTGGAAAGGGAAAGTTCTAGAAGATTTCAGGAAGTTCTATAAGATTTCAGAATGCTCTAGAAAGTTTTGGAAAGTTCTCTCTAGAGTGTTATGATTGTGCGCTAAAATATCTGTTGATATTTTGGAAAAAGAAGACGGTCCAGCGAGGCAATCCAATCACAGGAGCCGAAACCAAAAAAAAGAGACGTCAACCCAATTCTATGCTTACCGAATTATGGTCCCGAGCGAAGCCGGGCCAACCAGCTAGTAGAATATATAGTTTAAAAAAAATAAGATTAACATGCAAACATAATAATGACATAAAGTGGAAAGAAAATACTTAAAATACAGATAGAAATATATAAAGATAAATATAATATAAAGTAAAAAACACGTATATAACAAGCAGAAGCATAAGGAAAACATAATACAATAGAAATTCAAAAACAAAAAAAAGTAATAATGAAGAGTGAAAAGCAATAGCACAAGATTTGAAAGTCATAATATAATAAAAAAATTACAAACAAATACAAATCAATTATTTAACTGCAATGCGACAAATACTGGTAATCTTTCAATACACCTTTTAATATATGTTTGAATAATACACAGTTATTGGCAAAGACTTCAAGTTACTCGTATCTGTTTGCTAGTCTAGGAAGCCTTTGCAGGGGGGAATTAAAGGAGTAATTAGTAGCTGCAGTTTCCACGGCAAAACCTGCCGTGAAAAAATATGAAGAGTATCGTCGTACGGTGAGGCAGATACTGGAAACTCGTCACCCCCCTGACAATGTGCATTATGTACGTTATACGCGTTACTAATTTATTGTTAGTGTTAACACGTGGTTCCTTTTTAACTCTCCCTTCCCCATGAAGCCCTAACGTGGCTTTTGTTTTGACAAACCCCCCCCCCCCACGTTATTTATCAAGATATATTATAGATGTCCCACAGAGGCGAAGCTTATCGCTCTATTTTGCTGAATTTGTATTTTTTTGCTACACCAGGGGCGAATGAGCAATATTGCTATTTCTGTATCTTGACAGTTATTGTATAACATTGTAATTCCGTCAATTTTGACGTTCTATGTTTCACAGATTGGAAATTAATGAAAACAATATATTTTTTTACAAGGTTTCTACTAGCTGTGAGACACAATATTTATTTATTTCAATATACGTCACAGAAGTATCTTTCACATAATAATAATTACAAGAAATCCAAAGAGTAGAACAGCAAAATATTACAGAATTGACATTGCATGGATATTTATTTGAACTTATAACAGTAATACAGAAAAATGAGAGGTGTGAAATATATAAAATAAAACATAATTTAGAAAATGGACGTGTGAAGTATATACAAGGTTAAGCAAGTGGGTATAACAATTTGTTTGTGATTGCATTACGAATTCAGGACGGCAGGGTGTAGAGCTTCTAGTAGCGAATCTGTATATTGCGCTAAACTGGAATTAAAAATATCAGAGATATGCGCGTGGGTGTTGTTACCTAGCCTGTGCGGTCTTGGTACAAGAGAGTTAAACTTCTAGTGTTGTCAAAATAAAATAGTGTAGGTATTCGTGTAGCTCTTTCAGGCCCAAAAGGTGTCAAAATGCAAGTTAATAATTTTGCAGAGTAAAATCAAATCAGATAAAACTCTCCTGCTGGACAACGGCAATAATCCAGTAAAAATTTGTAATCCTGTCTAGTTGATATTTTCATTTGGGATGTAAGTCCATAGTTAATGTAACGTAGAAATTTGTGTTGGATGCGTTCAAGTGTGTATGTATGGGCATTGTAATGAGGACTCCAGACATATAGATAATATAGATATCCTGCATCGTTCAAATGAAAAAACTAACTAACTAACCATCACGCCGTTTCTCCGCAGGGGTAGGCAGAGAGGATTGAACGCCACACTCTTCTATCCTGGAACACCACTTTTGATTCGGCCACATTCATACATCTTCTCACACAAGTTCTACAGTTGTTGCGGCTTTTAACAGGGCCATCCTCAAACACTTGTAGTACCTGATCGTGCCAGGTCTTTCGCGGACGCCCTCTATTCCTGTCGCCTTCAACACTCGCCTCATATATTTTCTTAACCATCCTTTCTTCGTTCATATGTTCCACATGACCTAACCATCTCAGCACTCCTTTCTTTATTCTATCTACCACACTACAGTCAGCATTGCATTCACTTCTAATTTGTTCATTCCTCACTCTATCGACCAAAGATTTTTCACACAAGCGTCTTATTGACCGCATTTCCACCGCATTCAGTCTACTTTCATTCCTCTTTTGCCAATTCCAGGCTTCACTTCCATACTTATTCTATCTACCACACTACAGCCAGCATTGCATTCACTTCATTTTTTTTTTCATTCCTCAATTTGTTCATTCCTCACTCTATCGACCAAAGATTTTTCACACAAGCGTCTTAATGACCGCATTTCCACCGCATTCAGTCTACTTTCATTCCTCTTTTGCCAATTCCAGGCTTCACTTCCATACTTATTCTATCTACCACACTACAGCCAGCATTGCATTCACTTCATTTTTTTTTTCATTCCTCAATTTGTTCATTCCTCACTCTATCGACCAAAGATTTTTCACACAAGCGTCTTAATGACCGCATTTCCACCGCATTCAGTCTACTTTCATTCCTCTTTTGCCGATTCCAGGCTTCACTTCCATACATCGGGGTTGGCACTAGAACGCCATTGTGTACCGCTAGTCTTTTGTTTCCTTTGACAGATTCTTATTGGCCATTTGTTGTTAATCCTAACCACAAGACCAACAGCTTGTTGGTCTTGTAGTTAGGACCCTCGCCTCGTGATCCAAAGATCGCAGGTTCGAATCTCACTCCAGACAAGCAAGTTAGTCCTATTTTCTTAGCACAAGCGTTTAGCTTAATTTGAAAATAGTAAGAATATTGATGTGACACGAACTCCGTGTTCGCATCTCTATTTAAAATAATAATAATAATAATTGCATTTAGTTTAGTGCACCATTAACTTTGTTTCCCGCGGTCACTCTCCTTTCGATATCATTCTCAGCCTTGCCGTCACTACTAAACACACTTCCTAAATACACAAACTCGTTCACTTGTTCTAAGCATTCGTTGTTTATAATTACATCACACTTAGTTACGTTACTAATCTAACCTAACCTAACCTAAACAGTAGACGAGATAGAAAAAGGAATAAATCCCTTCGTGGAGTAATCTGCCATGATTGAGGCTGGTAGGACCACGATAATTGGAGGATATCGATGCCGAGACGGCAATTTGGCGAATCCCACACGCAACGTTCGCGTGCTGCAACTCGGCCTCATCTTCCATGCAAATGAGGAGATGAGCAGAGGTGAGCGAGGTCGGAGCTCCTAATTAGCGCGGCGAGAAGCCGCGGCTACGACGGGTAAAGCCATGTATTCACTAGGGGACAAATTGTCTCTCAACATCACGCGCGGCATAGCGGGGCATTTCTACGTGCCGCGGCAACGTTGCACTGCGCACGGTACCCGAGCGAGCTCACGGCGACATCGCGCTGCGCGTCAGTACCACGTGGTATGTTTACAAGTGAATGCGCATGCGCTGTATCCGTCAACACGACATTAATGTGGGGAAACGAAATTGTTCTCGCTTGAAATTGAACTCATCGCGCTCTACCAAAGCCGTGCAATTTTGTGGGACACTTCACACCGTGAACATAAAAATAAAATGATGTGAGGGCCAACAGCGTTCCTTAGTATTGTCTTATTATTATCTATTATTTTTAATAAATTGTCAAAATCAGTTTTTGTCATTCGAGTGACATTGACAAAAGATCCGTTACACATTCGAAGATGGCATAGAATATTCATCCTTCTTTCTCTTTGCAGTAAATAATTTCGCACCCACCACCTTTTACGTTTCGATAAACTCGTTAAAATAAATAGATACACATAACCTCATCGGGCGACATTTCCGCGACAAGTGACATGTGAGTCCCGGTGTTGTACGCGTCATTGTCCCCGAAACACGAGCGTAGATGTTGATGCGACATGTCGCGCGGAATGCTTCGCGATTTGTGAATACATGGCTTAATTTATTCTCTTCCCACGCGACAGGGACCAGATCCCGAGCTGCTGATGGACCGGGCCACGGAGGCCACCTTCAGGCGGGAGACCCTCGAGACGTGGTCTGCATTCAATTTTGCGAATTTAATTATAAAGACGGCGTTAACCGCGACCCCGCGCTGTAAATTTATCCTGACCTAACCTAACCTAAGCAAATTAAGTTCATGAATCATACGCGGCCTCAGATTGTTACTTCCTGCAGCATTCAATACTTTGATAGTTATCTCAAAATTTCTTTTTATATCGAGGCAAACCTTACGACAATATTTTTTGGCGGATTTTCATATTTACTATCAATATTTTTATTTACATCATTATTTATTTATGTAACATCAATATTTCTACATGTTTTACCTATATTAGAATGATATATTAACAAAGGATGATTGGCAAATTTCTAAGGAATCTGAGCGTAAATTCAACAGAATTAAAATGTATGCTAAATGAAAGTTTAATACTAGAACTTCATTTCATACTATGACAACAATCATGACATACACCGGAATACGGAGGTGGAGTTCATTGAAATCTAAAAGTTTCTTTAGTATTCAACAACACTTTAGGGTAATAAAAATAGCATAAGTGCATGAAGTAATTAGCCATTAGTTTACTCATGTACAACTATCATTATGCCAGGTAGAAAAATAACAAATGCTGACACGAGGGAGGGGGGTGGCGAGGCACGGCACGGATTCGACGCGGGCGCACGTGATAACGCGTGAGAGCCAATTCATTCGTTCTTTACTTGCTGTTTACCTGCGTTGTGTTTTTCGGTTCGCCAGTATATAATTCGACTTTTTGACTTGGTTATCGTTTATGGACTACTGTTATTGACATTACAATATATTGATATTATAATATATTTAATATTTTTTTACAGTCATACATAGACAATGTTTACAAATCAATATTATTTTTGTGTGTATATAACTCACCAAAAAGAATTATGTTATTAAATCTGAATTGATTCATGTTTTGTACAGTTGCCGGCAAACTTCATGAAATTCTTTGGCTAAGTGGGGGAATGCGCAGAAGATGAAATTTGGGTCTCGTTGGTGGAAAGGTAGATGCGCAAACGTCCCCCCACTACGCCGCAGAATTTCAAGATGTTTGCCGGCTACTGTAATTGAGAATGCATACATATGTGTGCAAAATTTCAACTCGATTGGACATTGGGAAGCGGATGAAATATCGATTATAAGATTTCGTCCAGACAGTATGAAAAGTTTAGATGGTATTTAGGTTTATGGTATGCAAAGTGTTTTCTTTTTATTGTTTTAAATAACATTATTTAACAGTTATTTAAAAAAAATTCTATACGTATCCAAGAGTAACTCGGGGTGTATCGGTGTTGATGGTGTCGGTGGTTGAATTGTTTATTTAAAATTTCATCAGAACGTGACTCAAACAATGTAAAACAAGTCGTTGCATTGTGGAAGATTTTATAGTTTGTAACCAAGACCCATATTCGCGACGCAAGCTTTAAGACCAAGGCTAACGCGTATTATGTAAATCTGAAAAGAACGAGTTTTATAATAATATAATAATATGCATTCTTCATTACACAGGATGTAACTGAGCCAGTCCACTATACGTCACAGGTAGACACCTTAGTTATAAATCGAGAACGCTGTAGGTAACATCAACGTACAGTGAATTTCATTTAAAAAACTAGCCCATGAAAACCATTAAAATTTCGAAAAATCCAAAGTTATACTATATTTTTTTTTAAACTAAAATTTGTTAGATCATTTTTGTCATCGCCACGAGTCTGCTTGCAAAGTTTCAGCTCGATTGGATCACGGGAAAATGGTTCAAAATCGATCCAAAGTTTTTCGTCACACAAGCAAGCGAGCAGACCGCTACGAGTTAAAAGAAAGGGAGTAAAAAACTAACCCATAAAAATCAAGTTTTTATTATACTCCCTTTCTCATTACTAGTGTTTGGCGCTTAACCTAAGCGTTGGACTCGAGTCGGGCGACCCTACGAAAACGAGTAATAAAAAAATTCGAAAAATCCAAAAGTATACTATAATTATTAATTTTTTTAAACGAAAATTTGTAAGATCCTTTTTATCGTCGCCACGAGTCTGTCTGCAAAGTTTCAGTTCGATTGGATCACGGAAAAACGGTTGAAAATCGAACCAAAGATTTTTCGGCAAACAAGCAGAGAAGCCGACAAGCAGACAAGCAAACGCTACGAGTTAAAAGAAACGGAGTAAAAAGACAATATGTTTAAGCCGTGCGTACGACGCACATTGTTCCGATGTCGGTGTTAAAATATATAAATACTAGACTACCCGCGCGGCTTCGACGCGTAGATTTTTATTAACTTTTAGTCAGATTTTATCAATTTGTATATTAACCTTACATATAGAGATATGTCGTCCCGGACTATTTTATAAAACTTTTTAAGTTATAAAACTTCCCTACAGAAAGTCCCGCATCGTTCGAACATTTTTTCGTCGATTTTAGTTGTAAAATAGGTCACCACGAAAAGCCCTTTTATTTTAACGGGATATTATATAGCCTATGTCCACCCTGAAAGTACATTCTAAATATTTGGGAAAGAATTTTCGAAATCGAATGAGTAGTTTCGGAGATTACTTCCTACATCCAAACTTAAAAACTTTACCTCTTTATATATTAGTATAGTATAGATCTGCTAGTAAAGTATTGTGGACTAGCTCGGTTATACTCTATATGTTATATTTAGATAGTAATTAAAGGAAATTATGACCCGGACGTGAGTGACTCGCTTCTTATTTCGACGAATTATGTATTAATAAAAAAATTCGAAAAATCCAAAAGTATACTATAATTATTAATTTTTTTAAACGAAAATTTGTAAGATCCTTTTTATCGTCGCCACGAGTCTGTCTGCAAAGTTTCAGTTCGATTGGATCACGGAAAAACGGTTGAAAATCGAACCAAAGATTTTTCGGCAAACAAGCAGAGAAGCCGACAAGCAGACAAGCAAACGCTACGAGTTAAAAGAAACGGAGTAAAAAGACAATATGTTTAAGCCGTGCGTACGACGCACATTGTTCCGATGTCGGTGTTAAAATATATAAATACTAGACTACCCGCGCGGCTTCGACGCGTAGATTTTTATTAACTTTTAGTCAGATTTTATCAATTTGTATATTAACCTTACATATAGAGATATGTCGTCCCGGACTATTTTATAAAACTTTTTAAGTTATAAAACTTCCCTACAGAAAGTCCCGCATCGTTCGACCATTTTTTCGTCGATTCTAGTTGTAAAATAGGTCACCACGAAAAGCCCTTTTATTTTAACGGGATATTATATAGCCCATGTCCACCCTGAAAGTACATTCTAAATATTTGGGAAAGAATTTTTGAAATCGAATGAGTAGTTTCGGAGATTACTTCCTACATCCAAACTTAAAAACTTTACCTCTTTATATATTAGTATAGTATAGATCTGCTAGTAAAGTATTGTGGACTAGCTCGGTTATACTCTATATGTTATATTTAGATAGTAATTAAAGGAAATTATGACCCGGACGTGAGTGACTCGCTTCTTATTTCGACGAATTATGTATTAAGAGATTAAGTCACACATCGCAGTTAAACCACACTGCTGATAACAAATACGAGGATAAATTGTGTTACTAAAGAAATAATGACAAATCTGTTAAGATTCTGTGAAATGGAAACGTTATCAAAGTCATAAAGGAAACAGTCGAATTCAAATGGGAGACCGCAGAAATCTATACATCGAGGGTAGAAAGCCAAAAAGGCGTCAGTGATTATTTCGAACTTTACAGAAGAGCCAAATAATGTTTTGTCAATATTTATTTTATTTCCATGCGTGTTTTGTATTAACAATATGTAAATCGTTTAATAATAAAAGAAACATTGACAAAATCAGATTGACAAAACTTTATTTTGCTCCCCGTTCGAAACAATCACTATAGACGTACCACTATAACTAGGCGTGCGAGGGAGGGCGTTCCTATCGCGTAACAGAAGTTGTCAGGGTGTAAATTTATTACACAATACATAATGTACAGAATGTCCGGTAACCGGTGTCGTATCAAATACAGAAATATGGTCGGGCAGCACTAAAGACACCACGCAGTAATGGCGGCCGTTCTATCTGTCAAACTGTCAGACGGTAATATCGGTCCATTATTCGCTTTTTCAGCTTCGCAAAACATTAATCCTGAATTTTTGCAATTGTTCTTGCACCATCCCGGACTGTTTAGGATGTTTTGGACCTAATAATTCAGTGTATATTGGTAATCAAGATGTCACAGCTCGCGCTCAAAGACGAGAATGAACTGAATAACAGGGCGAGGGGTTACCGCCGGGTGCGGGCGGGGCGGATTTTAGTTCAAAATTCGCCGCACGCCAAGTTACGTTGGGCAAGCAATGAATAACGCCCTCCTGGCTTATTGAGATTGAGGAGATTGTTGCTTCCAGCTGCGCCAGGGCAAACCTTCATATGGAGGCCATGAAAAAGGCATCAAGACAACCCGAATTCGAATCCTTAAGAGGCAACATCAAAAGCGACACTGAAGCTGCAGAAAATACGCTTAACTGGAAGGCAATGGTGCAGTGATAACCACAGAGTATAAAACTAAGGTACTTCTTTAGGAGAGATACTACACAACTGAGGAATCCCCCCTCGCGTATGTCTAAGACACGTATACTGCAGTTAAAGTGCATAATGAAATCCCCTTATAAACAAGGCGTATTTAAAAAATCCAAACCGAGTCTCTCATGGGGCCGTTACTGCTTTAACGTTTTCGAAAAAATCGTTTTTTTTTTTTGCTTAATCTATAGCTTGAAGTTCTTAAAATAAGACGACTCGTCAACAATCAAAAATTCCAAAAATTGGCTGAGTTATAGCGATTCGAAGCTGGCGAGGTAAACGAATTTTATTACTCTTTTGCGCTTTGGTGGACACGTCTCAAAAATGATTTAACCGATTTCGTTCAAATTTTGCACACATTCTACTAATAACATTATGTACGGTATGCCGTCCGATTTTAAAATAAAATGCGCCGTCTGCTGCTAATTACGAAATTTTGAAAGCGTGTACAAATATTACTGAACATTACGTGCGCAGGATTCAAATAATATTATTCGCGCCACCAATTGTGCATGGGCACAATTAAAAATTTTAGTATTTTTACTTTTTCTGACAGAAAGGCTCATTTTTGCCAGTCCTACGCGATAGCCCTCACAGAAAGAGGAAACGAATGTCAAATAAGGGAATACTGTATTTGTGTCCCTTTCACACTTTCTTCCTGCTAGACGGGCCGAATTAGCGTTGCGGCAATAACTCCAGATAACTCAATTAATATAATTAATCTTATATGGGCATGAATCAATCATACAATGAAATAAAATACATATTTTAATATAAAAAAGCAATATTTTTAGATAATTCATATAAAAAACTTAATGTAAATATTAAAGAGGCACAAATACAAGGAATGCCCAAAAAACACAAATAGAAAAAGCGTATAAGAAGCCTACCTTTCGACTGTTATTATTTATGATTTTTTTACACTATTTATCCATATTTTCAAAATATAGTCAAGTCATATTTATAGCACAATAGGCATGAGGACAGTATTAAAGAATTAAAAAATAAGCGATTTAAGAGAAGAAAATATTTTGAAAGGATTCTAAAAAAATATCCAGTTTTAATATACACATTGAGATTAATAAGATTTTCAATAAAATAAAAGTATAAAATTGTGCAATCCGACATTTTAACTGAAAACACCGGTCAGAGCGAATGACGTCACGCCTCAGTTACCATCACCGTGTCTTTGAACCGTCGCCATAGACACAATGCAATGTTTACTGAGGCTTGACGTCACGTAGACGAAATGACAGCTGCGGGCATTTTTGCGCGAAATTAAAAACATGTAGATGAAAATGCAATTATTTGCGTAAAAACTTAGTTTATTACTGAAATAATGTTATTTTCGGTAATAATATATGCACTCTTAATAATTAAAGAATGTATTATTAAGAATGCGATGTTTGGGAGGGTGTTGTTTTAAAAACTGATTTAAAAATTGTTTTCATATTTTGCTTTTATTATTGTTGTTATTTATCACTATGTACTTCATAATTGTTTTTCATACTTTGTTTATTTCACTTTTCTCTAGTTTATTGCTTATATAATTGATTAAATTAGCGTTTAAGATCTGAAATTATATTGGTTTATTGAGTCGTTCTTAATTGAGCTACAGCAGAATATTTCAAGATTGTTTTTTTGATTTATTGTAAACTGAGAACTTGTAAATATTCTAAATAAATAAATAAATAAATAAATAGTAGACGAGTAACTACAACATAAAATGTTATTTCAAAATCTGCCATCATGCCTATTACCAGATTACTAAATTTTACGGCTACAGCATAAAAAATCAAAATATTAGCGTCTATCACGTAAAAAACTAACCCATAAAAACCAAGTTTTTATTATACTCCCTTTCTTTGTAAAATATAACAACAATTAAAGACGAATTAAAACATATAACATAACACTAAACTTACAGTAATTTAATATATGTCTAAAATGTCAGATGTTTTGAGCTTTGATAAGATATACTTCATGCTTTGAAGATTAAATTCTAAAAACATTTGTCAGTCAATTTAGATTTTCGAAATTCGTAGTGAATTACCTATTGTGTATACCAATGGAGTAATTCAAATTTAGTAAATATTCCGCGACGTTATCGGGCTGCTGTTGTTAGTAATCAAACTTTTGTAACAATTTGAAAAAACTATTAAAAATTTGAAAAATCCAAAATTATACTATAATAATTAATTTTCTTTAACGAAAATTTGATAGATCTTCTTGATCGTCGCCACGAGTCTGCTTGCAAAGTTTCAGCTCGATTGGATCACGGAAAAAGGGTCAAAAATCGATCCAAAGTTTTTTCGACGGCAAGCCGGCAAGCAAGCAAGCAGACGCCACGAGTTGATATAAAGGGAGTAAAAAGCAATACATCGCTGTTTTGTTTTACGGCTTTTCCCTAAAAAATTGCTTTTAATAATTGGGCCCATACATTTTCGGGGGTGCGTATTGCACTGTTGAGAAGCTCGTGTAAATAAACGGAGCGCAGGAGCGAAGGTGACGCGATAGTGTTACAGCATCGCCCGGTAGCCATAACAAACGGCAATGAAGCAGACGTAACGGGGACCGCGGACAGAGAAATCAGCTGACGCGGCAGAGTGAGATGTTCTCCTCAGAAAATTAGAAGACCCCAGAAATAAAACAACTTGCGCAGAGAACTTCTTCACCCAACGCGCACGAAGACGAAACTGTTTATATGGAAAAGTAGGTATAGTCTTTTTTGGGTGTCAGTAGGGCTTACGACTTATCATACGGCTGGCTTCGTCTCTGTGAGACATCTATAATACATCTTGATTAATGATGTCCCCCTGGGGATAAATCCAGTATTATGTTCTTGAAAAAAGAACATACGTACTCAAAATATTCTAGACAAATCCAAAATTATACTATAATTATTATTATTCTTTAACGAAAATTTGATAGATCCTCTTGATCGTCGCCACGAGTCTGCTTGCAAAGTTTCAGCTCGATTGGATCACGGGAAAAGGGTCAAACATCTATCCAAAGTTTTTTCGACGGCAAGCCGGCAAGCGAGCGAGCAGACGCCACGAGTTAATATAAAGGGAGTAAAAATAAATAAGGCTCACCTGTCTGTTGAAGGCGTCCGGCATGGTGAAGGTGGAGGTGATCCAGCAGAAGGTGTTCACCACGTGCGTGGGCAGCCCGTTGACGATGCACTGGATGGGCCGGCCCACGTACTGGGTGGCCGTGATGATGATGGAGCACGTCAGCAGCAGCACGGTGGTGAACACGTTGTGCAGCCGGAACACCGCGTTGTCCGTCTGGATGTCCTGCCACTTGAAGTAGGCCTGCAGCCCTCCCAGTAGCTTGTACATCTCGGTCTAATCGCTGAACCTCGGTGTCGATCCAAGAAGAATCTTCGACAGGCTTGGAAACTGACGATTTAGATTATCGTGTACCAAGGTCTGTACTTTATTGATCTCGAATGTATCCAGCCTGTTGTGACTTTTAAGTTTATATATGTAATTAATAATAACAAATTGTAAAAATCAGCCTTCTCGATTGCAATCGGTAAAATCGATCGAATAATCAAAACGTCTCGAAAATCTCGTTAAAGTGTTTTCAAAAATGGTTACAAATCAGTCTATAGGAACGCGAAAAAATCGATGACTATTCGAAATATATATCTACGTGGACGGAACTTACGTACGACTTTCAACAACTCTTGAATTCTATCGAGAACTTGTAAAAACGGCTACCGACAGTATCGTGCGCTTTCTTCTCGAATTGATTGCCCGCTTTTTTTACAAATCTTTTATTCTTTTTTATTTGGTTCTCGGTACGTCTCCGCGTCTTGAATGTATCTTCAACTTGAATGTAGATGTCTCCAAGTATTCTTCACTCACTCGTTCGTCTCTTGAACCTGAAACGAAGTAAAATGGCTGCGTTAGACAAAACCAAAAAAATGCAATACTCACATAATATCATTCTCGTGAATTAAAAGTGATGGACTGCAGATTTGAACCTAAGTATTTGCGAAGACAGGAACAACGAGCACATAATTCAGATGAACTCTTAAATTTTTCCAAGTCAATTTAAATGTATTTTCTTCTGAAATATTGACATATTTATGCATTTCTAAAGAATAACGTTCGGCTTTCATAATAATGTTACAGATGAACACACTGTGAATTAACATTTCCCTAACTATTAACTAATTAACTAACATAACTACAACTAACTAATCCGCCTCGATGTCATTTGCAATTTGGTAAGCTCGTCAACTTGCTCACACCATGAACTGTACGCCTCGATGTCATTTGCAATTTGGTAAGCTCGTCAACTTGCTCACACCATGAACTGTACGTATTCGTGATTGAACCATACTTATAACATAATTACCGTATCATAGATTGAGCTATACTTATAACATAAACGTGTGGCTAGTCCATACTTCTTCTGTGATGAAGTGAGTCCAAAGTTCCACAAAGGCTATCGGATAAGTCGAATGTTGCTTTCATTCGATGCCTTTTGACTCTGGTGTTTTAGATTTTCTACTTAACGCTTCCAAATCCAATCCAAAAATTTCTAATATCTTACAAATATAATATCGAAGGATTTCAGTAATGCCCAATATCAATTTTTGTCAATAAAATCGGTCCATTGAATCTGGATTATTGTAATTTTAGAAAATATGCATAATAAAAACATAAAAAGGTTATTTATATGGTCTGGAAACTATCCTGCTAACTGCGAGGACCATACATAAATTAAGAGGTACAAAGCGATCTATGGAGAGACAAATGCTAGGCGCAAGTCTGAGAAATGAGAATCAGAAATGAGAAAATCAGATGTCGGATAAAAGTTTTCGATGTGGTAGATCGTAATTAAAATAGAAATGGGCAGGTCGTCAGTTGCATCGTTGTCAGGCAAGGAATAGACAGATGGGCACACAGAGTTCTGCGGTGGAGACCGTGGGACGTGAAAAGAGGAAGAGGCCGGCCTCACAAAAGGTGGACCGATGATATTATACCTGTCGCAGGTAGTGGGTGGATAAGAAAAGCCAAAAAAAGAGAAGATCGGAAATAGAAGAAGCCTACATGCAGCAGAGGAGACATGGCTGAGGACGAAGAAGATAATAAAACAGCACATTGAATTTAAAAGGCTGTAAAACCTCTCTCTAAATATGTTTTTAATACAAGCAAATGAATTTTACGGAATGGAGATCGGAAAGAAAACACACTTCTTCTTCTCACTCAGTCTTCATCTCTCTACTTGTGGATATTAGGCCTCTCCCATACCCTTCCTTTCTTTCCTATTGTTGATTTCTTGTAGCCATTTTTCCCCCCCACAGCGACTGTATCATCGGTTCATCTTTTTTGAGATCTTCCAACGCTTCTTTTATTCTCCCAAGGTCTCCGCTTCAGCTGGGAGTTCCATCTTGTGGGGTCCTGCCTTGCAACATGCCCTGCCTGTTGACATTTTTAGCTTCGTTATACGATCCAAGATATCCACTACTCTAGTTCTGCGCCTAATTTCATCATTTCTTATTATCTTAGGCTAAGACTAAGTACGGATCGTTGCGTGCATTTGAGCTTTTCTACACTTCTCTTTGTTGGTCATGTCAGGTTTGAAAATATTCTTGAGTTTGCCTAAAGCAGCCCAGCTGGTGTTTTAATGCCAAACCCCTTCCAAATGAAATGACCCGAATACCAAAACAAGACTACCCCAGATGAGTAGAAAACGACGTTCGGGATCTCACACCGTACCAACGGTCTGCCCCAAGGATTCTGAGGGGGGGAGGGGGAAACCTCGGAAAATAAACACGAAATACCTTTGTAAAAGAAACCTCAAGAACTCGCGCGATGTTTAATGACAACACCGGTTTGAAGCTGGACGTCGATTACTCCCAACCGCACGACAGCATAATTGCACAAGAGGCGAACAGCGTCACTGCACAGACTAATGACAGTCGCCTGCTGACCAGCGAAACGCCAACGAGCCAAGTCCTCGATCAATGATCCCCGACTTGACCACACCGTGCTCTCCGGACCGCGAAGCGAGCCGACCCACAGAAAAAATGGCGCGAGACGTGATTGCACGTCGGGTAACTGGTGTTTCAGCTTGCGGAGATCTTGTCTCCGCAAAAACCTTCAACCGTAGGCCGTTGACTGGCGGATCGGGTGTCGCAGATCTTGCAGAATAACGGTTGAAGCGAATCGAAAGGTTTACTAGACAAAAAAGGTATTGGCAAACGGTTTTTAGTTGAAATAAGCTTTAATAACGGCCGTTTACCAAACAACGTGAAAAGTGTAGTTTATGTTGAAACTGATCTTTTTTATGGAGTTGTGTCAAATAGTTTTTTTTTTTTTGGGGAAGTCTTTTTTCATATATGTGCACATATATAGGATATTGCTTTAAAAACTCCAATCAAAATATAGATACCTCATTATCAATAGTGACATCTGTATTATGGGAGTGAAAAAGCTTTGTCTGCAAGTGGCGGTTATAAAAATACAACTCGCATACGAAACAAGGTGTGCAAGTTAAACATATATACAACTTCCAAAAATTTTATAGATGTGGTAGGCTATCATGGATGGAATGGCTTGTTGGAACGAGTAGCTTATTGGTCTTGTGGTTAGGATTCTCGCCTCGTGATCCAATCTCGTGGTTCGAATCTCACTCCAGACCAGCAAGTTAGTCCTATTTTCATAGCACAAGCGTTTAGCTTAGTATGAAAATAGTAAGAATATTGATGTGACACGTATTCCGTGTTCACATCTCTATTTTTTTTTTAAATGGTGAACGTTACATTGTGTAAAGTGATCACTTGAGCCAGCCGTACGATAGGTACTATGAACACCCATAAAAGGCTTACATACCTACTTTCCACGTAAAAATATAGCTTCGTCTCTATGAGACATCTATAATACATCTTGATTATAAGGAGATGATGGCAAGGGTAAGTTTCTCGGTTAGTTCGCTCTCACGTGGACTTGTGACTCCCTGGGGAAACACACCATGGACACGGGAAGCGCGCAATGGCGGCAAGTGTAATCCATCATCTCGTTAAGACCTTCACAGGCTTCTTTGACTCTGTAGTATACAATTTGAAGGTGATTAGGTAACAGGGCGGTAACACACGTGGTTTCACAGTAATGACCCAAACATTTTGGACGAGCGTCGTACGAAGTGACCGATCACATTAGGTGCATCTAATGTCGTGTGTCCAACTTCACCTGCCGACCAGTTGAACGTTCCAAGAGCTATTGTTTAATGATCTCACGACTTGGAAGTTAAGCTACTGATACACATGCTTATTAGTGGCACGTGAGCATGCGCAGTATCGACCTTCTTTAGACCTTGCTTATTAGTGGCATGTGTGTACGCACATTGCTAGTAATGAGCATGCCACGTTTGGATGCATTGGAGCACGTGTGAACAGGCTTGCTTATTATGAGCATGCTTATGTCATTCGCGGGCTTCGCGGCTAGTATTATCAATGCGTTCTTCTCAGTCCGCGACAGATGAAACAAATATGGCGCGTTGGGAGACGATAAAACATTACTTTTCGTGACTTATTATAGGAATCATGAATGTCTTTGGAATACTCGGTCACCGTTGTGTAAAAATAATATAGCGAGAAATAATGTTTATGAAACTTTATTAAAAGGCATGAATGATTCAAATCTTACAATAAAAATTATAAAAACTAAAATCAAAAATGTGCGGATGGAAACTCGGGAACTGTTTTGATTTATTGATTCACTTGACTTTTCTATTTCAGTTTGCAAAGTTTCCATTTTGAACAAGAGCGTCTCTATTCTATGATAAGAACATGCCACTAATAAGCATGTGTGTTTGATTGTTAGCTTTGGTCATGCTTTTTTATGAGCATGCCACTAATAAGCATGGTAGTAATGAGCAAGTGTGTACAGTTGTTAGGACATGTATATGAGTGGCATGCTCATTAGCATGCCACTAAATAAGCATGTGTATCTGTACCTTTAGACTGTAAAAGGAAGGTGACGTCATATTACACGCGATTGAAATAATAAAAAATTTAGCGAACGAGTAACATGAACTAATGACTGGGATGACATGTATGCATTGTTTTAGTTAATTACAATAAAACTAGATGTCGCCTTCTTCAGTGGCCTTGTGAAACTAACGCGGTCAATTGACGTGTACACACCGGGAATCGCATATCTTGTCGCGGAAATGTCATCCGATGAGGTTATGGATGACAGCTGCGGTATCACATTTGGCGAAAACGGGGTTCCGCGCAATTCGAAATGATTTTTTGGGTCGCAATTTCAAATTAACGAGGTTTTACTGTAGTAAATTGAATATTATTAAAAACAAGGTCCTTTTTGCAAATAATTATTGTTTTCCAGACGTCACGGAAATATATCGCCCTATGAGGTTATGATGATAGCCGCGTATCTGTTTATGTCAATGAGTTTATCGAAAAGTAAGAGGAGAAAAAAGAGGAGAATGCGAAATTATTAACTGCAAAGAGAAAGAAGGACGGACATTCTATGCGATCTTCGATCGATACAGCTCGATGAGTTCGAGAACGATTTCGTTTCCCCGCATTGTCATCTTGACAGATACAGCGCATGCGTATTCACTTGTAAACATACCACGTGGTACTGACGCTCCGCGGAATGTTGCAGTGAGTACGCTCGGGTACCGTGCGCACGGCAACGTTGCCACGGCACGTAGAAATGCCGCGCTATGTTGTGCGCGAGGTCGCGGAACAGTGCACGACGTTGCAACGTCACGTAGACTCTATGCCGCGCATGCTGTTGAGGGACAATTTGTCCCCTAGTGAATACATGGCTTAAAAATGCATTGTGGAGTAGTGCACTGGGCACTCGCTCGCCTTCTTACAGGTCACAATTCAGGTTCAGAGATTCGCACACTATATATGTGGAGTATGAAAGCAAAGGCAACAATATACAAAAATATTAAATGCATTCATCGAGGAGTACTTATTTTATAATGTACTGAATTCGAGATTTAATAGAAATACAGCCTATAAATTTATAGGCAACATAATTTTGGGAAGGGTAGATACATAAAATGTTGAACTCAGTACATCTTGCATTAGTAATAGGGACTCGGTGACAACGTTCAAATTTTTTTTATTTTTTGGATATGCTGATTTTGCTTTATGAATTGCGCCACATATAAAACTTCATACATATATTATGGTTCACACATATCATGGAAACAGTAACTTTAAAAAGTTTTAAATTAAACACAAAGTACCAGTACACGTATCCTTTGGAAAAACTTAAATATTTTTATCTGATAGTTTCATATTCGACATTGAAGTTAGCAAAAATTAAAATATTTGAAACATTGATGCCAAAAAAGACAGGAACCTTACTATGATGATAGTTCAAATTTTTGAAAAAAAAATTTGAGAAATATTGAATAAAAAATGCAAACTTCGATATTGCATATCTCCATAACTATTGATATTAGGTCACGGTTTCTTCAACATTTTTGAATCATTATCAAGGCAGGAATCCACCTGCAAAGTTTTTGCTACTAGCTACGAGCGACTGTAATTATTTTTATTGTTGGTTATAATGTTGTCTCTGAGGATGATGGGTGTCGTCTCCATCAAAAGCGGTTAGGCTTAAAATATTATTACTCGTACAATGCATTAAAATTAAATTATTTTAATCGTGAACTTCCACTCTGTCAACGAAACAAAGCTCAATTTTAAAATAAAAACTGTTGGTTTCGCATGGAATGACCCATTAGTGCCTTTTTATATATTCAAGTTGTCAGTACTAATGAAAACATACAAAGACGTGTATTACCAGATAATTTTGTCAATAATGCGTCACGTTGTATCGGAGATGGTCGTCGGGACAGGAGTCACTCCAGATGGTAATTTACGGAGCTTTTAAAAGCTTTTAAATGTTCATGGGTGCCCATTGTCTGGAAGATTACATACCACGGCTGCGGTGGCCGCGTCTGGTATTTTTGGAAGAAGGGGATTAGTCACGAACCCGCCGAAGGAATTTGGGAAAGATAACTACTAAAGCAGCATTGGGCCTATTCCGATGGTCACATTCACGAGATCCCCGAAGGGTTTAACAATTGCCGGTCGTTTCTCCAACATTGTGAAGGGTTGCGTGTCCCGATTGACCGAGGACACAGTATAGTAAAGTATACAGTATGTTGTCTCGGCAGTGTCCTTGAAATAAATACCTACGGCCGCTTGGTACTTAAACTTGGGTAAACACGCACCAGGGCTGCTCATTGACTGACTCTTTGTGGTTTGGGGTGCCATAAATTGACGTAAATGTATGCGCGGAAGCGTACTGCTTGCGTCCGTACGTTACTGCAGCCCTGCGGCGACCGCGCAGGCAGAAGTATACCGAGATTTTGAAGGGCGTCGTTGAAGACGTAATACTGTATGTTTACTATACTGTGCCGAGAACAACTTATAATCAGTGTCTTTCTAATGGTGTACCGGTCCGAGGGTCCTCGTGGAGTGCCGTCAAATTTTAGTTCCGTTAAGTTTACGGCAGGTGTAAGACTAGCTACGTTCAGCACCAAATAATTAAAATAGTTCAAAATATTACGCCATTATTTTGACATGTATTTAAAGGCCATATGTCAATAGCAATCAGTAAAACTAAAAGCTTAGCAGTAGCAAAACAACCGACAAGGTGTAAGCTGAGTATTAATAATGAGCCTGTGGAACAAGTCATGAGCTTCAGATACTTGGGTGTAGAAATCTGTAGCCACAGCGATCTGTATACCTTAGTCCGAGAGCAAGTTAACAGAGCATCCATCGTACCAGGGTATCTCAAGAATTTGGTTTGGAAGACAAAAATATGCATACTGAAAGCAATGTCAAAACATAGAAGACATGTGTGCGATGAAATGAAAGTGCTGAGATCCATTACTGGAAAAACTATTCGTGATCGTGTCCGAAATACAGGCAAAAGGAAAACCTGCGAAATAGGAGGTCAACGATGGAGCAGAACCAGAAGGAGTTTCTGGAGAGAACATGTAGCCAGAAGTGACAGACTCGTGCACACAGCAGCGAACGAAACTCCCCCTAGACAAAGCCCGCCGGGAAGACCTCCGAAAAGATGGAAGGATAGCTGGACCTCTCATCCCAGGAGGCGCAGTTTTCTGTATCACAGATCGACAGACCTAATAAAAGAAAAAGAAGTATTTCAAGGCCCTCAAAACATGATCGATGGTATATTTAATACGGTGAGAAATATTAACTAAAAATGCAATTAATTGAAAATGGCATCCCACAAGGATCGGCGTTGGATCCTATATTATTTATCATATTGTAATGAGAGTCTAAAACAATGGTAACATTACCGAAGTCCTTCGAACAGTTCAATCTAAAATCAATTGAACTATTCTACAAAAAACCATAATCACTAGAAATATGGAAAAACCGGTCGAACATTCTCGATGTATCACGAAACAACATTTGTGAATAAAAGCGATGACAAGCTCGCGCCCGTTCACAATTGTTTGACAAAGCGACCACAGAAAGGCGAATTTACCATTATTATTATTATTATTATTACTGATCAAACAAGCTGCCCTTTCTCACGACTTTTGTCGTTCTTTCTAGCAACTCGGTCTTGGATAGAAACGTAAGTGCGCCTGCGGAAATTTTAACTACTCAAAGTGCAAGTAACTTTCGAATTAACAACTCAAGTTATAAATTACGCATTCCCCCAAGTCTCCCGAGTAATGGAACACGATTCAGTTCCATATATCTTTTGTAAAGTTACGATCGCAATAAATCGGTCAAAGGCAACCGACTGAGTACTGACTGACCATAAAGTATAAAGGGTTACGCCCCGCCCGTTACGGGTACATAGTGCGGCCAAAAATATATTTACGTCGGCCGTAAAACAGATGGAATAACTTTGTATAACCCTTTGAGTCCCAGTCAAACCAAATACCTACGCATTAATTTCCTTTATATCAAATCAAATACAGAGTTAAGTACATATGTATAATAAATGTCTGTATGACTAGCAGATCCGTACGCAGTTGTGACTCACACCAAATCTGTCGTCACCACCCAAAGGGAGACTTAACATTATAATGACTTCTTGATACTCGATTCAAAGCGAAAATTCGCCGTATTCGGAGACCTGATGGCGAATGAATATTGAAATTCCATTAAATTTAAATGAGATATTTTGTAGACATGCTTGGAATAATTATTTACGGCCGAGATCGGTGGATTTCCAAGAATTTCCTGCCCCGCCCGTGATACTAATTATATTCGCGCAGGCCGGTAATAACTCGCAGTATGCGTAAGTACTCGCCGACTGCAGAAATTTCATTTATTTTGCATTTCTGTTCCGATTGATGCTCGTTGCATTCTCTCGGTCGGTGTGGACCTTGACGAAGTGAGGGGGCTCGCGTGGTTCCGTCGCACGGATGAATACGTCAATGGAGCCTTATGCAACCAAAATAAATACCGAAGACACGGAGATCAAAGAAGAGATCCAAAGAATTTTTTAAAAAACCATAAAACAAGAAGAAAATTACTATTTTAAAGCCAACTCCGTAGAAGGGCTAAATGACTTCTACAAGTCATTCCATATTCCCTAAGGAAGCGGAAGACAAAACACCACTCTTGTCTAGTCTACCATAAGCCTCGTCTATCAACCATCCTGGATGTCCACAAATAGAAGACATCTTCGGGAGACTCGACATCGACCAGGCACTGAAATGCGTTTCAGAATAAAATTTTTGAAAAAAACAGTTAAGGTATCGCAGGAGAGAGTTATTTTAGATGGGTGATGATTTAGTTATCAGAAATAACTTTTTTTTATTTATTTGTACACCAGATGCGTTACAATGATTTTTGTTACATAATACAAATGCAAACTTTGTCAAGGTCACGGTTGCTCGAACACCTTCGACTCATAATCAAAGCAGGAATCCACCTGTAAAGTATTGTGGACCAGCTCTGTTACACATGTATATAGCATATTTTTGACAAGCCATGCGGTGGTGGCTAGTCGAGTCTTTCTCCAGCTGCGTAATTTCGTTTTTTAGTTGTGAATTCCAGGAAGTTACGGACTTGCGGGATAAACAGACAACCAAACAAGCTGCTGCATTTAAAATTATCTACGAATGCAGATAAGTAGGGTAGATGGTCGGTGGTTACGTGCAATGCTAATTGGCGTCCTAGTTCACTCTCTCGACGCTGGCGGCTGCGGGAAACATGGCAGCCGCTTCTTGAGAAGCATGGTCGCATGACGCCCGCCGCAAAACCGTGAATAACCAGGCGAGGATTCCGAGGAGCCATTCCCGATCAGTGAGCTCATGCGCCTGAAAGATCACATCATCATTGCGTCGCATGCCGTCTAGGATCTGTACGAACGGATGGTGTATATGGTGTAATAGCCATCCGCTTTATTGAATTTAATATTCTATTAATTAATACATCTCGATATGATATCTTGCGAAAATGAAAATTACGTTTCCTCTCTGAAAACGCACACGAGTAAACCAAAATACGCCAACAAATGACCACTAATCCGCGATAGACTATTCTCTTCAGCTTCGAAGACAGTCGAAATCGTCAGCTGCAAGGGTCTTCGTGCCGCCCTGACATAACGTGGAAAAATCAAATATGCCTCCGGGATAGTTAATTATATTTTTAATTGTTATTTAATTAATTATCATTTTGAGAGGTGTATACATTTATCTATTATGTTGCCTTACCAGATGGTGAAACGGGCCCTACAAAATATATGAAACATAATGATACGTTGCATACATATGATATTGTGATTAGAACAAGTACTCGGGAAGATCTTAGAAAAATGCCAACTAAGCGGAGGACCGAACACACTGGCAGACCAGTTTTACTTGGACCGCAATCGTATCATCTTCTCAAGGACGCTCTTCGGTTATTAAATCTCTTAACAGGGGTATCGTCCAACATTTGGTTTATCTGATCGTGCCAAGACTTTCGTGGGCGCCCTCGGCTCCTGCTGCCTTCAACACTATCACTATCAACTTACCATCATCTCCTCACTCATACGTTCCACGTGACCAAACCATCTACAAACAACATTAAATTCGATTCTAATTTGTTTATTCCTCACTCTATGAAACACACACATTCTACAAGTTCACCTAAATGACCACATTTCCACCGCATTATCTTACTTACTTTCTTTAAGAAAAAAAAGAAATGCGAACACGGAATGCGTGCCGATCAACATTAAAAATATTTTCAAAATAAGCTAAATGCTTGTGCTATGAAAATAGGACTGGACGAATAACAAACTGGAAGACGATCTGGATAGACTGGAGTGGAGAAGACTTCTGGATTCAGCCAAACCCCCACCCAAGGCTGTCGAACTTACGATGATGATCTTCTTCTTGCCCAGTCCCAATGCTTTCTTAATGTTCAGTTTAACAAACTTTCTGATTCACTGTTCCGTACAATGTAGGAAGAGAGAGATTCTGGCAATGGAAGTAACGCATGGTAAATAATGATATATTTATTATAAATAACATTGCTTTTACATGATTAAATATAAAGCTTATTTTAAAATATTTAAATGTTCATACACTACAGAGAACAAACTGGAATTATCAGAAGTTCAATGTGACTGCGGTGAACGACATAGTGTTACTTTTTGTCCGTATGTCTTATCAATCAACACGATATTATTATCCATATAGAGAATCCAGTATTGATATAGTAATTTATACATTCATCTTATCACTCAACTTATCAGTCTTCATGACCTCCGTGACGTCACGATTCTCCTGCGATCACGGCCTGCCAATATTGACCCCGTCCGGATTAAAATGCTTACTACACGTACATTACACTACCTAACCATCACGCCGTTTCCCCGCAGGGGTAGGCAGAGAGGATTGAACACCATACTCTTCTATCCTGGTACACCACTTTTGTTTCGGCCACATTCATACATCTTCTCATACAAGTTCTACGGTTGTTGCAGCTTTTAACAGGGCCATCCTCTAATACTTGTAGTATCTGATCGTGCCAGGTCTTTCGCGGACGCCCTCTATTCCTGTTGCCTTCAACAATCGCCTCATATATTTTTTTAACCATCCTTTCCTCGTTCATACGTTCCACATGACCAAGCCATCTCAGCACTCCTTTTTTTATTCTATCTACCACACTGCAGCCAGCAATGCCTTCGCGTCTATTTTTTTCATCCCTCACTCTTATCGACCAAAGATTTTCCACACAAGCGTCTTAGTGACCGCATTTCCACCGCATTCAATCTACTTTTATTCCTCTTTTGCCGATTCCAGGCTTCTCTTCCGTACATCAGGGTTGGCACTCGCATGCCATTATGTATTGCCAGTCTTGCTTCCTTTGACAGATTCTTATTGGCCATAATTGCATTTAGAGCACCATTAACTTTGTTTCCCGCAGTCACTCTCCTTTCGATATCATTCTCAGCTTTGCCGTCTCCACTTAACATACTTCCCAAATACACAAACTCGTTCACTTGTTCTAAGCATTCGTTGTTTACAATAACATCACACTTAGTCACTCTTTCATCTCTCTCGAATACCTTTCATCTTGTATACCCTTCGAATCACTTTCGATTTGCTGACATTCTTCAGAAGTTCACTCTGCATGCATACATCGGACATCCTGGAAACCAGGCACTGCAGACCAGCTTCACTGTTAGCCACTAATACTGCATCGTCAGCGTATAGTAGGCAGGATATGTCCGTCCATTTTCGCTCCAACTTCTGGTCCCTTCAGTTCTTTCATACAATTATCTATATATAGGTTGAAAAACCATGGTGACATTACGCATCCCTGTTTGACACATTTGGTAATATTAAACCATGATGTGAATGCCCCGTTAATTCTCACACAAGCACTACTTCCTTCGTACAGGGATGCAATTGCCTGTATGAGTTTACTGTTTACCCGGATCCAGACAAAACCTTCCATAGCTTTCGTCTTATCACTCTGTCGTACGCTTTTTGGAGATCCACAAAGGCACAAAAAAGTTTTTGGTTTTTTGCAAAAAACTTTTCCGTCATCTGGCGCAATGAGAAAATCTGGTCCATGCATCCTCTTCCACTCATGAACGCTCCTTGTACATCCCACACTTGGCTAATGGCCCGAAAGCTCGCGCAGTCCGTTCGCGACCCTAATTTATCCTATTTTATCCTTACTATAAATATCTGGTGGGCTGCAGCAATGATTGTCGAACCGTTATTTTAACCGGTTAATAGTGGTACGGTTATTTGAGACTTGTATCTGATTATATCGATGACTGGTAAGCGGTAAGAGGTAACGCATGATTTCCCGCCGAATTACGAAAAATCAGTTACCAATCATCATAAGTCACTTACAAATCTCAAATAGCGGTTATTGTGGAACCGGTCAAAATATCATCATTATGCAGCAGTAAAAACTACATAACGCTGCGCGTCGTAAAACTTGCACAGCAAGAATTGATGGGTCAACGCGACATCATTGTATATATCAGATGAAAGAATAAGCAAATTAGGAGAATGCGTAAAGCTGGCTTGGGTAGTTCGGGCATGTGGATCAAATGAATTAGAAAATAATGGTAAGTGTAACACGACTGTTAAACCTAGAAGAGACGTCAACTGCAGAAGACTTGGCGTGATTAGGTTAACCGGATACTGGGCGATGTTCTGCTAAAAGCCTCAACAATCGTCGACCTTGCGTGCGAAGGTTGTATTAATGTGGATGCGATGGGGTCGTTGTGTCGGGTCAGAAGAGTGTGGCGCTCCATTCTCTGCCTACCCCCGCGGAGAAGCGGCGCAATGATAAGTTAGTTAGCATTGTAATACCAGCTAAAGTGTTTTCAAATTCTCTCTTTGATTCAACTCTAAAAAAAAAACACGCATGTTACATATTGTCGAATTTTCTCAATAAAAAAAAATATTTTGAAAAAGAAACGTTCACAAATCGTCCAAATCAAACGTTAAAAAATATAAAAAATGTGTTTTTCATAACACGTGGATAAAAACGTCAAACGTCAAATAAAGATATCAAAAAATGTTTTTTGCAGTTATTACATTTTACCGATAAATTGTTGGAATTAAATTGAACTATCTGCTCAACTGTTGAGATTGTATAGAATGTTTTCTATTCAAAACTGAACTTCCCGATGTTTTTGTTACTAGCTACGAGACTCCTATATGTTTTATTTTAATCATCAACATTTATATAATATTTTACAAATTATTAAAAATTCTCACGAATGGTCAAGTGACGTATAATTTTCACCTCCAGAGGACGGGGGCTGTAGATAATTATTTCCTGCCTTGCGACAGTTCAAAAGTACTTGATGACCAATCAGAGCCCAATCTGTCTTCATAAACTCTTTGTTGCTGTTTCCTCTAGCTTCTTAAGTCGGGACGATTCCCTTCGGAATTGTCGCGCAGATACGTCAAGGTAATCGATCTTGGTAAGACGTGTCAAAGCCACTTCAATTGAGATCTTTCTACATGTAGAGGTAGGGGCTCCCTCTTGTCCATTAAGGAGCACCGATAAATATACAGGTAACCCCCGTTCATCGCGGGGGATACGTTCTGGACACGGTCGCGATAAGCGAAATTTCGCGATCAACGGGGGATATTGAAAAAAACAATGTAATATTCGAAAAACACTTTATTAATAAAAAAAACAATATTAATAACGCAAAATGGCTTACGTTAAATAATTAATAATTCGTTAATTTTGTTCCGCGTTGCAAAAGGGAATTTAAATTCCCTTTTTTGGCCTCTACGTTTATTGTAAAAAAAATGCCGATAACTGTCAAGTAATTAATGCATTACAGCCACATTTCACAGCACTCACTCGCTCGTTCAGTTCATCGTTCTCTTCTAACAACTCCATGCATTGATTGTGAAAAGAAAGGGCCTTTTCAATGGTTTTAACACATAATTTTCACACGGGAACAATTCGGAGACGTCATTTTCCAGAGCGTACGACAGTCCTGCGTGATGAATTTCCGACTAGAAGAAGCGTTAGGCGATCCTTAAACGCTTTAAATCCAGAAGCAGTCTTTTCGTCTATGGAAATAAACGTTCGTGTTGGCATTCTTATCCACCAAATTAAATTTGGTGGATAATTTCCTCTTTCCACAATTTCACGGAACTTCATTGGATATTTTTCAGCTGTTTCTACATCTGCACTGGCTGATTCGCCAAAGAGCGAGAAATAAGATAGCACATATGTGTCACCATTCGTTTTGACAATTCTTGGTACATGTCTTGACCAGACAAGTGCCTAGACAAAAAAAGATCGCGATATAACGAATCCGCACTCGCCGGGGTCGCGATGAACGGGGGTTTACTGTATTCAAATTCAATTCAGTTTACGACAACTCTTGCACGCGCAAAATTCGTTTCATCGGTTAATGTGATGCAATGACTACGATATTTTATTTTATTTAGTCTAGCGCAAACACAGGCATGACATGCCCACACCGTACTAGTACACGATGGTGTAACATAATTTCATCTAAATAATATCATATTATGTTACATTACTATACAAAAGGTATAATCATACAAGAGAGTTGTTTTATCTGTCGCATCAATGATCGTACTGTCAATTGCAATAAAATGAGCTTTTTGAATTTTGATTTGCCATTTGAAAATATGTCTATATTGCTTTTCTTTTCTAATGAGTCATTTTAATGCGTGTTCGCAAACTGTCGATTTATTTGGATTATTTTTTTGTATCGCTCTAATGTGTTTTTAAAGACGTGTAGCGATATTGACTTTGGTTTTCCCTACATTGAAAGCTCCACATTCGCATGGAACTCTGTATACACCTGAAGACTCAAAAGAGGTATGCTGCCTTCGCACTACCCAACATGCGGGAGATCTAACTCTGGGGTATGAAGATTGGTTTTAGGTTTACTTTCAACACTCGGCTTAATGTGTCAAAGAGACCTCTGGTGTAGGGTTATTTATGCTTTATTGCTGGGGACTCTAGTGCATACAATTTACGGCCGCGCAACAAATCATCAGTACGTCCTTGACCCCCCCCCCCCCAAAGGACACACTCCTGAAGGCGCTGTGATATGGCTCGAGCGAAATGTCGATAATCCTATCTCAACACATCCTTCGTATAAAATATCCGTTTTATTTCAGTACCTAAATGTGTCGAACGACCGTAAAATACACCTTAAAGCCATGTATTCACTAGGGGACAAATCGCGAAACATTCCGCTCGGCATGTCGCATCAACATCTACGCTCATGTTTCGGGGACAATGACGCGGCCATTTGACGTGTGCACACCGGGACTCGCATATCTTGTCGCGGAAATGTCACCCGATGAGCTTATGTTGACAGCTGCGGTATCTCATTTGGCGAAAACGGGGTTCCGCGCAATTCGAAATGTTTTTTTGGGTCGCAATTTCAAATAAACGAGGTTTTACTGTAGTAAATTGAATATTATTAAAAACAAGATCCTTTTTGCAAATAATTATTGTTTTCCAGACGTCGCGGAAATATATCGCCCTATGAGGTTATGATGATAGCCGCGTATCTGTTTATGTTAATGAGTTTATCGAAAAGTAAGAGGAGAAAAAAGAGGAGAATGCGAAATTATTTACTGCAAAGAGAAAGAAGGACGGACATTCTATGCGATCTTCGATCGATACAGCTCGATGAGTTCAAGAACGATTTCGTTTCCCCGCATTGTCATCTTGACAGATACAGCGCATGCGTATTCACTTGTAAACATACCACGTGGTACTGACGCTCCGCGGAATGTTGCAGTGAGTACGCTCGGGTACCGTGCGCATGGCAACGTTGCCACGGCACGTAGAAATGCCGCGCTATGTTGTGCGCGAGGTCGCGGAACAGTGCACGACGTTGCAACGTCACGTAGACTCTATGCCGCGCGTGCTGTTGAGGGACAATTTGTCCCCTAGTGAATACATGGCTTTAGCATCCCGCGAGCTCTGTCCCAGCGCCAGCACCAGCGCGGTGCAGGCTGCGATCGAGCATCTCCGCGCAGTGTCGGGTTACCCGCGTGTCAGCCGTCAGCGACGCCGAGCGCTTTTCTAAACCCGTTGTTGATGTAATGCAGAGAACTACACGCGAGGGCATGTTTGTATTCTTTATACGACAGCTCGCGCCATATGGCAAACGTAGCCCATGCAGAATGTAATAATTCAGCGATTCGACGTAATATTAGTGGAAATACCTTGTTCATAGCGTACATCCAGTATGCAGATGGCGCAAGTACCACGTCTGTTAATTTATTGTACCTTTAATACATCAGAGCGTTTTTTTTCAGATTAGTTGCCGAATCGTATATTTAATAATTTTAAAATAAACATGACCGGCACCTTATATTATTAAATATAATAATAATTGATTCTTAGGGCTTAGAATGTATCGGAACGGTTCTTGGGATTCTAATAAATATTAACAGGTAGCATCAACCTGTTTTTTTTTAATTTCAAGTCCTAGTCCGGTGACTGACACTGGCTTGTCATACCGGGGGTCCGAGTTTTGATTTCTGGTGAAATCACAATACATTGATGTGATTTTGCGCTATGTAATGGAGTTTCGTAGCTTGCTGTTAAAAAAATATATAATTTCAATTTCATTATTTTGTTTGTTATTTTGGAATAAAAAGCTCGTGGGTTAATCCTTCTAGAACGGCAAAAAATGTTCGTCCGGTACATGGCGTGTGCGTACAATACACTATATAATAAGTCGATAATATCCGAAATTTTACATTTACAAGTAATACCTTTGATCAAAAATCGTATATTCATATTGAAATACTACAATATATTTGCGATTTGTCAACATATTAGATTTAACATTGTCAATATAGCAACTAAGCTCATTACTACATTTTATATCAAATATCAATCTGAAGATATTGTTGCTTATTAAAAATCCGCTTATTCAATACATAATCTCACAAGACGTGAAACTTTTTTCTTTTTTTGCCGAATTTGCCGAAAAAATAGTTCATGGAATTAGGGAGGTTTTCATTTTCATCTACTCATTTATACTTGCTTTCTACCAATCATAATAATTTCGTTGTCTGTCCGTCCGTCCGTAACTTCGTGTAACGTTCGTAATTTCATTCGAATTCACGGCTAAAAAATAAATTAAACGGCCAGAGGTGAAGTTTGAACTTCGGACCAGGTGGCAACAATAGCGATGTTGCTATCGCCGAGCCTGCATTTCACTTCATTTCACGCGAACCATTTCATATTCCCCCCAATCGCCAGGGTTTAGAATTGTACATTTAATTGCCGGCAGGGGAAATATAAAAAAATAAACGTCGTTATTACCATTTCATGGGTGTCGGCTACAGTTACAGACTAGTACAACATACGTGCTCATTACGAAAAATTTGCGATTCTTCAACATAATACGTAACCTATAATTGCATTTAATAATAATTACAATATTCGATGCGTACATCGATAAATTAAAAAAGTGCACATACGTGAAATTAGTTAGTTACTATCTAATGCACTTTGCACATGTTTGAATTCATATTCTTCGTTTTATTTGTGTAATGTGTAAGTATCATGTTCAGATTGGAACCTGACATGTGTGTAGTTGAGCATTGGTAAGAATTCGATTTATTATTTCTTACAGAGTTTATTTATGTCCCTTATTGATTGGTCCAATCCGTGGAATCGGGACTGAATGACATTTGTATAAATAAGTCAACGCCGGGGCTGATGTAGGCACATCGCGGATCGCGCCACCCGCCTCCGTCACTCCATGTCTTCATTTATCTGCGCCAGTTAATGTTCCGAGCCGACTCAATTTATTTGGATATTATTAAATGTTCTTGTCTATCTTATTTTTGCTTTTAAAGCTTATCTATAATAAAACATCGAATAAAAAGCTACATCATACTACGAAACCTAGCGATTTGGAGCCAAATGTATTGTTTCGGAGGTAAATTTGTAGAACTCCATAATCACACTGTTAGCATTTTTACCAAGAATAATGCTGTCTTTATTTTATTAAATCAAGTTGTAGAGCTGTCCTCTTCCTTATATGTATACCTTTCATTAATGTATGAATAAAATTATTTATTAGAATCAATCCTGAATGATTGTAAGAAACAATTATGTTCAAAAACCTTCATCAATTCTTAAAATTATTAGCATCTCTTTTCAATACTTTTCATATAATTACAAATTGTTAAATTTAAAATATTCAGATTGATAATGCCCTCATAAGGCGAGATGCGTCTTAAAATATTAAAAATGTAGAACTAAAAAATAAGTGTTTTTATTTCCGTATGTGCGATTCGTAGCTCATATTGTTAGTGTACCTCAAGGTCCTAGAGTGCATCTGAGTAAAATTTGAAACGGAGCCGTTGTCCATCCCTGCCGAATGAATGTGTGAATTGCCAATGTGTCTCCCATTTTTTTCTGTTCATTCTATATACATATTTACATCGATGGGAATAGGTGGGGTGGCATGGATAGGGTACCTTAGGGTAACTATGTATTGCGCAAGGTTAAAAAAGAATAATTGAAAAATTTGGTTTAGATCGGTCAAAAGGTAGGATTGTGGGGTAGATAACAGACAATTTTGTATACAATTTAAGTAACCTTTAGAGTATTTATATAATCTATATCTACTCTAAGACTTTACCGGTGAAGTAGTCAGTGAAAACATTTCGATGAGAGCAAATTTAGTAAATATAAAAATATTAGTTAAAAATAAAAAGTGTAACTGCGATTTAGTTAAATAGCTCTAAATAAAAGTAACGTAGAAAATAAATATGAGCAAAGAAAAATTAAAATGAAAGTAAAAATAGCAATGTTCAATGAATATTTTTGCAGCAATTTTTTTATTGCCTGATCTTTTAAATGGTTTTGTGCGTGATTACGTAAATGTAGCATAAAATGCTCCGTTATCGATATTTGGCAGTGTGCTTTGTGATAGTAAAGTTTCAATAATTGATTGAACAGAGATAAATTACAAGAGGATGATCATTCTCATCCATTCATCATGCTCTTCAACTTCTCAATCTCAATTTCTGCCTGATTTTATCTTTGGGGACGCATAAAAAGCAAAATCTATGAATCATGGAGACACGCGAGGCTTGATCGAGAAGGATGGGTCTTCAGGGTGCGGGATTTCATTTTTGAAAACTGCAGAAGATTCATCAAATAATA
>JADDOH010025070.1:0-75227 GCA_016648135.1 Agrypnia vestita | reverse complement strand
CCCATCACTAATCTGTAGTACAGTAAATCCCAGTAACGGGTGAGATGGAACCAGATAGTATTGCGTTAATCGAAAAATACGTATCTCGGGGTACCTACAAATTATGGACTCGAATTTTAGGTACATTTTAATGAGGTACTTAACTGCCACCTTATTAGCATACTTACATACACAGGATGACTCTTGGGTACTGGAGAAACTTCAAAAGGAGTCTTCTTCGTTCAATTTTGAATAGAAAATATTATGAATGTTTTGAGAATGTCCTAATTTTTCAATATCCCCAACAATATCCCCAGAGGAATAAAATCCAGTATTAATCAAGATTTATTATAGACATAGAGATGAAGCTCTTTACATGCGAAAGTAGGTATGGAAGTCTATTGGGTGTTTTAAGTGATTTACTCAATGTAACGTTCACCAATTCCACCCATGATGGACAACCACCCGTGGTATATTGTGTTCTGATTTCCTTCAAACAACAGTTGGTCACCTTTTCACGGGCTATTTCTATGAAACAAACATCTTAGTCATTTACGGCGTTTAATGTTATTTTATGCTTGCGTCTTCTACGTGATTTTAAGATAATTAATAAATAAATAAAATAATGAAAACTTTGTTTTAACCGCACTTTAACTTTGTTTTAAAAAATTCAACGTGTTTCGGAAGCAATGTTCTCTTCTTCAGGACAGTACTGAAATTAATGATCAAATATTCACAGATTGGGTTATGGTGAGAAGCGGTTGGAGGGGGCGTGGTTACAATTACTCAGGTACAAAGTAATTACTTGTTTATATGAGATGTCTTTACATCTCATATAAACAATAATAATTATTCGGAATTTTCAAACCACCTAACAGAATCTGATCATTCTTTCGACATAAATACCGGTTTCAAAATTGTACATAGCAGTACGAGGGTTTTCATTCGGATAATCTAGAAATATTAGATATTAGTAAAAGTATTAATAGAAACATAAATATTATAAATAATCAAATAAACTTTGTCAACAGCCCTCTCTTAAAACATTTCCTATCATAATTTCTTTGTACCTGAGTAATTGTAAAATCTGTCTATATTTAATCATTAATGTCAGTACATTCATTGTCCTAAAGAAGGAAGGTACCATCGCTCCCGAAACACGCTTGATTTTTTTTTTAATTAAGTGTGGTTAAAACAAAGTTTTCATTATTTTACGCATTTATAAAATTTTGCCACAAAGTGAATTTGAAAAAATTGAAGAGGGATTATTTTGTATACTTGCGCGCATGAAATTACTATGAGTCCTTTACCGAATGCCAATATTTTCCGATTCCTTAAGTAACCTTTTTTAAACTAAAAATTATATATTTATTTCGAATATCATATTGAGGCTTGTAATGCGGGCTTACCAGGCACCTTTCCCCCCGCTTTCTTCTTACCGGACAAAGCTAGGGAATAGTCTTTTGATTGTGATCGACCTATAGTGTTATCTATTGCAAGCCAGCTGTTGATGTTGACTTAGGATTAAGTTTTATTGTCTCGCCTTTTCAAATAATACAGTTTTTTCAAACAGCTAATTTTATGGCTCTGCAAGAATTATCTATGGTTAACTGTCCATTTTGTGAATTTTGGGATTTATTTGGGCTAGTTGTTTTATTTGCCTATTCATATACTGCAGGGTTTTTTCAGGGGCTAGAACTTTTGTGACTCCACCAAAATCGCTTAATTCTTATTGCGCCTATTTTTCATTTTTCATTCATTGGTAAAGTCGGTCTTCTTTCTCATCTTCGCCAAGGTAGTTCCTACCATCGCAACACATTCTCCGAAAACCTATTTTCTATTGAAAGTCCATACTTTGCAGCATTGGAGCTGAGTTTGTTTATGTGCAAGGTAATTTTTAAAAATTTTATTCAGACTTTGAAACAAAAATATTCGTTAAATAGTACCCTGTTGCAATGAAAAGCCTTCAATAAAATTCCAGCTCGCTTTAAAATAATCTGTATACAAAGTATTTTTTAAATTTTCAGCCCTTATTTAAAGAGTTGAGGTTGACTTTTTTAAACCGTGTGGTTTAAAACACGAGGGTCGTGTAGACGTACGTCAGAATTTTTCTGAAGTTGACGGGAACAAGTGGGGGGCTCTTGAACCAGGCCCAGTCAGTGGCGTAGCGATATGCCGGAACCCCGGGCAACTAGAAGCAGTTTATCGATTTCTTTATAACCTTTAGAATTCTGTTATAAATAAAAAAGTAACCCATAAAAACCAAGTTTTTACAATACTCCTTGTCTCATTTTCGGGTTTCGTGTCTACAATATGCGTCGGAATCTCCATACGACTTGCTGAATTGTATGAAAAAACCATTTAAATTATGAAAAATTCAAAATTACACTATAATTATTATTTTTTTAACGAAAATTTGATAGATCTTCTTGCCACGCCACGAGTCTACTTGCAAAGTTTCAGCTCGATTGGATCACGGGAAAAGGGTTTTTTCGTCAGACAAGCAGACGCCACGAGTTAAAAGAAAGGAAGTTGTTAAGATATTATTTTGGTAAAGTGAAGTACATTGCTTGAAATTGGTATATTTCTCAACACATTATTTTATTCTGTAATAGTATAGACAAGCATAATATTCTCAAAACCACCCGTGAGATGTAAACTAGCCCTTGAAAAAGAAACCACTGAACAGGTGATGGAATTTTAATATCTTGGTGTCAACGTTCTGGGCCATAGTGACGTTCTTGAAGAGGTGGACAGCCAGGATGTCTGATTAAAAAAATATTGAAAAAAACGAGGACATGCAACTGAACAGATCTGTGAATCCTGTGTCAGACCGATAATGATCTACGACACCGAAATACGAGCTGACACAGTTTGCATAAATCACTAGAACCACAAAGACAAAAACCCTCAGAAAAACAACTGTCCAGACTACGCGACAGAATGAGAAACACCACGACGTCATATGGGGGAGAGACCATGTGAAAAGAATAGACTACCAAAGACTAAGACACATGCCTCGTATGGGAATCTAGAGAAAAGAAGGATGCCTGTTTAACGGATTATTGTTGTTGTGAGCTGAATGGGTGTATTCGATATCAATGGAGAGTACCTGCAGCCATCCGTTATAACCATACTTTCGTTGGACATATTTTATGTGTATAGTCTCCCTATTATTGATTATTATGTGTATATGTGCGACAAGTAAACACAGGACAGATGGAGACACAAGATGGCAAGAAATATGCATGTTGCTAGAAGAGAGGATAGAAGAGACAACCTGGAGGAATTACTAATCACTAGAAATATATAAAAACAGAGAGGGAGAATAACTGCAAAAAAGTGGACAGATGGAGCTCAAAGCATGACTGGAGCCTCACTACTCATAGTTCTAATAATCATAGCCTAGAATTTTGAAGAATGGGGAAAGCGGTTTTCACCGTAGAAGCAGAAAATAACGATGATCAAACACGAGTCAATCAACTAAGAGAAAAAAGGTTACAAATATAATAAATAATATTTTGTAAGATCCATAGATCTCACAAGGTATTCAATACATATACTGAATCGAATCCTTGCAAAAGAACTTCCAAGAGCTCGCTTTTACCGATCTGAGTCATTATTTTTATGAAAAGGATAAGCCGAAGAAGTCAATAGCAAAGTCCTAGAGAGAAGGTAACGTAAAAAATGTTTCAACCAAGACATGTCTTCAACCTTGCTACTCGTCGTTGCTAAGAAGCAAGCCTAAGAGAATCAATCAGCGTTCCAAAAGCAGAAGATAGATAAAGAGAAACAAAGAAAAGAAATTACAATTAAACATTGTCCGTAGTCCAAAACTTCTGCCGGGAAAGAGTTGCACCACTGACCGAGTCACAAAGAAGAGATACAATTTCCAGAACGAAATTACTACGAGCGAGGCAAAGTGCCCCTGTTTTAATTGCAGACTTTCAAAGGTAGGAGGGCTCGGAGGGGCGGGGGAGGGGGTAGGGGGTAGGGGGGAGCAAGGGTCCGGCGGGGGTGCGCTGATGGCGCTCGCAGTAATGATGTTTACCGGATGCTTCGTCGCGTCAGAGGTGCGAACGGTGTGGAACTGCAACGGGTTTGGAATGAATACGAAAAACACGCAAAATATATTTGAGTATTGTAACGGAGCTAAAACTATCGAAGATTCCAGAACGGCCTAGCGTAATCTACACTACTAATCGATGTTCCCCGATGCTTCTCGAAAGGAACATACTGTAGCGAGGCTAAAAAGAATCACGCACTCGTGTCAAGTGACAGTTCTTTGAAATGTTTGCAATACTACCGAAGATTCCAGAACAGCCTAGCGTAATCTACACTATTAATCGATGTTCCGCGATGCTTCTCGAAAGGAACATACTGTAGCGAGGCTAAAAAGAATCACGCACTCGTGTCAAGTGACAGTTCTTTGAAATGTTTGCAATACTACCGAAGATTCCAGAACAGCCTAGCGTAATCTACACTATTAATCGATGTTCCCCGATGCTTCTCGAAAGGAACATACTGTAGCGAGGCTAAAAAGAATCACGCACTCGTGTCAAGTGACAGTTGTTTGAAATGTTCGCGATACTACGAAGATTCCAGAACAGCCTAACGTAATATACAGCTTTCGAGAGACGTCTCCAAAGTTTCAGGAACATCTGTAAGTTACGAGAACTTGCGAGAAAATACGATAAAATTCTAGTAAATACCAGAAAATTCTAGAAGGTTCGAAAACTCAAGCAAAAACAGTGTTACCATCAGGTGTGTGAACTAAGCGACAGATAATTAAGTGAAGTACTTACCCTTGTGCAATATTGGAGCGAATATTCTGGAAATGTTCTTACGTAGCTAATAATAATACGTGCTAAGATTGGATGGATTGTTCCAATTTGGATGGATGATGAAGTGTTAAAGCGATTAGAAAGTGTCTATTTACGAGTGATAAATTTACGAAATAGTTAATTTAAAGAATAGAGTTACACATAATAGTGTTAAGCGATTTTGTACGATTGTTTAATTAATTAATCAGAATCCAATAAATCCGTTATTAAATTCCAGCGTTTCATTAATTCCTCCCGCAGCCAAGACACGCGACAATATATTAAATATTTTTAAAAGTAAGATTTTTGGGTTAAACTATGCCCCGTGTCGGAATGAGAGTGTAAGGCCAGGTTGTTTCAAGTTGGATTAGAATAAAAGTTAGTTTAAAGCATAGATTTTTACGGAAACGTTTGATTGGTGGAGAACGCAAAAATCTACGATGTATCGATCTTTTAATTTGACCCAACTTGAAACAACCGACCCTTAAATGTGGTTTATACAATATTCTACATTTAGAGATTAGGAATAATTATGTTATATTTGAATCAGAGGCTTAGCGCACCGCTGCACTGCTGGAGAGGCTTACTGACATCCCGTCCCCGTGTTTAAACGCAGGTAGCCCTGTTAATGATGTTTACATGATGAATAATCACTGCACGGCAGGGAACGTTAAGTGCACGGCATTATGACTCCAGAATGTAGTCCAGGACAACATATACAAGTACTTTATGATTGCGCTAGTATAAATAGATGGATAAACATCTAGTAGAACTAGTTTAAGGAGAACGTAAACAACTGTTCGTTTTTGTAATGACGAGTCAAATAAATTAAATTTTAAATATTTTTGCATATTGTTATTTGTGTGCGTACTGTGCATAACAGCGTTGGAAAAATAGTAAAAAGAGATATTCCTACAGTTTAAATAATACCGAGAAAAAGTACAATCAAAATAATTATAAATTTTAAAAAATAAACAAAAAAATTTAATAAACAACATTTTAAAATAACTAGTCTAATAAATAAAGGTCACAGAAAAGTTATTGAATAATATTTTATATATTTATATATTTATTTATTTATTAACGCCCTATAGGGCTTTTAAAACAGATAGGTAAGTTATTATTAACATTAACAGAATATATAGTTTAAAGAGAAAAAAACAATTACATGTAAACATAATAATGACATAAAGAGAAAATGTTGATACAAATGTATAAAGATAAATATAATATAAAGTAAAAAGCAAGTACATAAAAAACAGAAGCATAAGAAAAACATAATATAATAGAAATTTAAAAACCAAAAAAGTAATAATGCAGAGTGAAAAGATATAGCACAAGCTTTGAATGTCATATTATAATAAAAAACATACATACAAATACAAATCAATTATTTAAGTCCAATCCGACAAATACTAGTAATCTTTCAATACACCTTTTAATATATGTTTGAATAATATACAGTTATTGGCAAAGACGTCCAGATGCTCGTATCTGTTTGCTAGGCTAGGAAGCCTTTGCAGTGGGGAATTAAAGATATTGTTAATAGCTGCAGTTTCCACGGAAAAACCTATATATGGTGTATAAAGGCACAGGAAACAATATTTTTAAAAAAAATGGATGCAATCATCAAAGATTACTAATTAATACTATAGTCATTTATAATTTATACTATACTAATTTATAAAGCACTGATATATTACACACCAATTCTGCAAAGAACACAGATCTTTTTATAAAAGCAACTGCAGCATGATTGTAAATCATCTGCAAAATGTCATGTAAAAAAAATCATGAATAAGACGTTTAACAAGCATACAAAATGGGCTCAAGGTGCAGGTAAAATTAGGAATTATACACATAGTTTATTAATTTTTGATTAATTGAGATTATTAGTGAAATTCAGCTTAAAATATTAAAAATAATATTTATATACATCTATTTATACTATGTTATTTTTTTTTTATTTTTTTTTTTATTTTTTTTTTATTTTGGGAATCTCAACAGTATACAATTTATTATAATAATACATAACGTATTGGGTAATTCGTAGACCAATTATAGAGATCCACGGCATAAAATGTTAAATCAAGCAATAAAGAGAACATATATTAAATAGAGGGATAGGAGTGGGAGTTAGAGTGGGAAGTGGAGTGAGGTGTATGGGATTGTGGCTGAGTGGAGTGCGTGTGTATTCTGTGCGTGACGTTGTATACAGATATGGGGGTATGTGTAAAGAGTGATGAGAGTTTGGCTGTGGTGTGTATATGATGATGGTCGGTCTCAGTTAATCCGGTGAAGATATAGAAACTAGTAATATAATATAAGCGGTTTAAATAGGATTTTTAAGAGCTGAGATGTTGGTATTAAATATATCAATGTCATTGAAGTGGTCATTGTATGCTTTGCATGTTCGCTGGATGAATGAGTTCTGTGCATAAGAGGTTCTGCTTATGGGTACATGGAAGAGCACGGAAACGTTATGGAAAAGGAGCGTAAATTTATATGAATGAAACTTTTTTAGAACAAATGTATATCCCTTTTAAAAATTTGATAATGTGTGGGTGGTCTTACAGTAGAATTGGTGAACGTCGCATTGTCTAAAGTGATCACTGAAGTCAGCTCATACAGGTCGTAAGCCCTGGTTCACCCTATAAAGACTTCCATACATGTTTCCCACATAAATAGTTTCATCTATGTGGGACTTCTTTAATTTAACTTAATTAATATTTTAATAATTAATGTAAGTATAAAATATATTTTTTTCATATTTATCCTACTTAAAAATCTAAAAAAGTTTACATGAATACTGAGTTTACAGCGCTGGAAGATGCGTTTCAATTTTAGGAAAGATTAATCGGACAAAGTTATGCAAAAAGCATCCAAGCCAATATACATGGAACTGAGAAAATTACTTCTAAAAATTTGAACGTCGATATTTAAGAATGTTCTTAGGTTTTCACATCAAGAAGGTATTATGCCGTGTTTTTATGACCCTTCTAGCCAGATAGGCCGTAAAATACAGGATAATACCCCAGAAGACATAAATCAGAAAAAAATGTTTTTTTAATGTAATTAAACAAAAAAAATACTTATGAACATATGACGTGTTTTGCAGGTTGGGTTCTTTTTAAAAAATGTATAAATGTACAAAAAATAGAACGTTTTTCCTTCATCGTTCTGTGTTCTATGACTTTGATATAGCATGAAGAAAAAAGTATTAAAATATTTTTAAATTTTTCCAAATTTTTGAAAACACTGGATTTTGTCTCCAGGGACATCATTAATCAATATTTATGTAGATGCCTCATAGAGACGAATTTTTTTTATAGGAAAGTATTTATGGAAGTCTTTGGGTGTGCATACGGCTTACGACCTATCGTAGCGCTGGTTTATGTGATCACTTTACACAATTTGACATTGTACATCCTTGGACAACAAAATTTTTGTTTTCCAAGGATTTGTAAATTTGAAGCCACAGGTCAGACAACATTTTATATGTTAAATAGTTAATTTAACCACTATGGTCATGAAGTGTGTCCAAACCCGTAACTAAATCATTTTTAGCATTATGTGGGTTGGACGCTTTCTGCGCACATACGTCCAATTTCGTAAATAAATGTGTACATGTTTTGTAATTTATGTGTCTCTTTCTCCACTCCTGCGTTGATCTGTATCACCGAGATGCATGAAATTTTCAATTTCATCTGAATGCATTTTATTCCCACAATAAACATGGCAATAAGAGTCTCCATAAACGGGACTATGAAACACATCCGTATGATAATGTTGTTTCAGCTCGGGAGCGTCTCGTCTTGATGACCCTGCACCAGTACCAATGCACATTTCTATGCAGTGAGAGTGCAGGCAGCGCATAAGACGGCTAATTGCAACTGTTCGAGGTGCAGCGCTATTCGTGAAGTCAAATGCAATTACTTCATTTCTACCGTGTAAAATTTTACACCGTACTGTTAAAGTATTTCAGCTAAATTAATATACAGCTAAAAGAATGTAATAATAGTAGTTGTACGCACATTTTACGCACATATATAATGTATGTGCGTAAAATATATTATTTTCATGAAGAATTTTCAATGTTAAAAATTGAAAAAATTTAAAAATGGCGGAGATATGAGCCAACAAGTAGAGCCTGTTTTAAAAATCCTCGCTGATAGTGTACATAATTTCTCTGCTGGGCATTAGGTATCTAAAACACAAAATATTTTTTGTTCTTATTTAGAAGGGTAATATTGGGTCCTCACATATGAAATTGGCGTTTAGTATGCGAGGAACATAAAGCCGATTTTTTTTTATTATAATATATTTATTTAATCAAAGTATGTACCTTTGCTATCTATGCACTTTTGCCATCTCATAGGTAGTTCATCGATCCCTTTACTAAAAAAACCATTCGGACTGGAATCAATAAAATCTTTGAAGGCGGTTTGGACTGCCCCATTGGAGTTGAATTTTTTCCTTTGCAAGAAGTTATCCAAATTTCGAAAAAAATGGTAATCTGTTGGGGCAAGGTCCGGAGAGTACGGTGAAGAGTATGTCTTAGACATTCCAATTGAAGCTCCTGTAATTTGGTAACCGTCTGTTGTGCAGTGTGTGGTCTAGCGTTATCATGAAGCAGCAGTGGCCTAGAGCGATTAACCAGCCTCGGTTGTTTAGCAGCTAGCTTTTCCATCATGGTTTGCAGTTGCTAACAATAGACATCTGGCGTAATCGTCTGGCCAGATTTAAGAAAGCTGTAGTGAACGACACCAGCACTAGTCCACCAAACGCTCACAAGTAACTTTTTTGGAGTCAATTTTCGCTTGGGGCATGGTTTCGCTGGTTCGACAGGGTTCAGCCATTGCGATGAGCGCTTCCGATTATCGTACAGGATCCACTTTTCATCACAGGTAATGATTCGATTTAAAATCCCTTCATTATTGTGCCGGTTGAGTAATGCAACGCAGCAGTCAACGCGCGTTTGTTGATTTGCTTCACTCAATTCGTGAGGTACCCACCTTTCAAGCTTTTTCACCTTACCAATTTGCTTCAAGTGGATTAAAACAGTTTTATCACTAACACCGCAGCCTGCAGCTAACTCGGATGTGGTTTGCGATGGATCCGCTTCCACAATAGCCTTCAATTCTTCATTATCAACTTTGGTCTCCGGCCGTCCACGGGGCTTGTTCTGCAGGTCGAAATTTCCAGAACGAAAACGTTGGAACCAAAAACGCACTGTGTTTTCTTTTGCGGCACCGTCGCCATACACATCATTAATCCTTCGAGCCGTTTCTGCAGCACTGGTGCCACGGTGGAACTCATACTCATAAATAACGCGATATTTCAAGTTTTTCATTTTGTTAACTGAGTGCCGCAAAGAAAAAAACAGTTGAGGAAAAAACAAATGAATTATAATTTTCAAAACACAAATACATGAGTAAATAGCTGTATAAATTTGGATTTGGAATTCCTAACCAAAGAGAAGATATTTGAGATCAAATTTGCCAGTACGGCAAAACGCCAATTTCATATGTAAGGACCTAATAGTTATCGTGTGACATAGGGAATATTTTTAAAAATTATTCCTTTAGAAATGACAGCTGTTTGAAAAATAACTCAAATTTTCCTTTTAAATTCTGAGCTTAAAAAATTTAATACATTTGAAGTTGATACCCAATCAAAAAAAATACTAGGTAACACTTTAGATAATATTATAAAAAATGACTCTTGTAAATTTCAACCAAATCGGTTAAGTAGACCGGGAGATATCGTGTACACCGTTTTGAAAAAAGTAGTTTTGCGAATGCAAAAGAAAAAAATTACGACATCATCAACGTCGACGAAATCGATTTTTTTTTAATTACCTTTAATCTGCGATTTCTGGACCATGAATGAGGAATTGCTCTATTGTTGTTGTGATGCCCTCTGATTCCTTTTGAGCTGCTCTTTTTAATTTTCTGGCCTCTTTAATGTCCTGTTCAGCTTTTATGTTGGCTCTGGCCAACTCTAATGCGCTCACTATTAATTACCATACCTTCAATAATATTGGGATATTTTTGATATTTAAGCGCTTTCAATATTCTTTAAAGTATAAACGATTTTATTATACAAAAAAAATCGAAGTGGCGTAACCCCTTAAATATTCTAAAAATATTAAGTGAATAATTTTAAGAACTCTTAGACTCTTGAGGAGGCCAAGACCCACCAGGGGTTGTAGAGCCAAAAGTGATGATGATGACGATGAATTTTAAGAATAGTGCTTCGATTTAGTTCGTGTCCGGTGACAATTTTTGTAAACTTGACGTAAGACTAAACGTGACAATGTGACCGTGCAATGGGATCCGAAACATCGGCCAGAAAAGTCGTAGAAATACGAAAAAATACCCCAGAAAGAACTAAAGACAACTATCAAACCGCACATTCTCTGCATTGAGAAGTATAATCTCTTACACTCATCATGCAGGAAAAGATAAAAGGCAGCGGATGGATAGTGTTTGGGATAGTGTCTGTCTATCCGCCCTTCTCAGTCAGTGGACGATTAAAACGCCGTTATCAAAATCGGAGACTCCTTGACTGTACCGTGCCTACCTTTGACGAATTCGAATTTGTAAATTACTTATAGTCCACTGGCGCCCTAAAGATGATCGTGTTACATCAATTTCCCTGTGAATGATCACAGAAAAGTGGACTGTATATCACGTAAAGTCTATTCATTTTTATGAAAAACCATTTGTACAAATGTACTCAAACATCCCTGTTCGATCAATGAGATTTCCAAGTCTATTTCACACCACATTATTTTATTTTATTTATTTTTAGAATAAAAAGTAGTAAATTATGCCAATTATAAACTTTCCACTGATGATTGTTATAGGCTTTCCGCTGATGATATTAACAAAGTATGACGGTATGAATTAATTTATAGTTTCAAAATGTATTAAGAAGGTATGGGAAAGGGGGAGTAGGACGTGGGACTAGGATTAAGGAACGATGGATAGGAGTGTATGCGAATATAAATTGAACGAACTATTTTGGGTGCGAACTATTGTGGTTTTATGTCGAGTTAGAAATATCAATGTGGATGTAATTGAAGTAAAATGAATTTTTGGATCTGTAGACGAATGACTGTCTGCTGTTATGATTTGGGGTTTGAAATAATAGACGTCATACAATCACTTACCGGTTTCGATAAGCACCCGTCTATTCGTCAGGACAACCACTACGCTAGCACGTAAATGTAGCAGTCACCGTAAACAGTTACAAGGTCGCACGAGCTAATCCAATAAATAATAAACGCTGATGCGACCACTTGCTTCAAGGAACTAACTCGCTGAGTAAAACGTTGCGGATAAGGTCAGGAACCAATTTTCCAGACAACAAAGGAATCGAGAAGATATAAGCTCTACCCTCTCCATACAAAAAGTCAGCCAATCCTTCAGTCTCCGAGGTAGTACTATATCAAAGATCCCAGAGTGACACCTGTTATTGTCTGGCCACACAACAGTTCTCGCGTCGAAGTATTGACCTCCGACTACGTTACTGGGCTACGGACACCTGCACCCTAATTCTACGTCGTGACGTCATCGCTACTCGTGGACCGAGTACTGAATAAAGACCACGGAACAACCACACATAGTCACTATACAAATAACACTGCACACCACAACAATAGTACTTGTTACGTACCAACCAAAATCCTAATATTTTTTCCCTTTCCTACCCATCATATTTTATTGCCATCAACTAGTCTACGTAAAGACACCTTGCTGTTAAAGTTCTCTGCGCCGTGCGCATTTAAATCTGTCACATCGATATACCATTTGTTCGTAAAGGTCTACTATTTAATAATAAGAGCTCCTATCTTTTTATCAAAAAAATCTCCGCAGATAAGACTAAGAGCATGGTGACAGCAGTAGAAAGCAAACTTGCAATTGACGAAAAAATAATAGAGCAAGTAATGGGCTTCACTTACTTGGGTATCGAGATAACCAGCAGTAATGACCTCTACGAAGAAGTAAGAGAGCAAGCAAACAAAGCCGCAAATGTTGCTGGATGCTTGAGAAATTCTGTCTGGAGAAATGACCACATCCTCAAGGAGAGAAAAGTGAAAATATATAAGACCTGTGTCCGCCCAATCAATACGTACTGTATCGAGACAAGGTCTGATACTACCAGAACTATGAAATACGAAAGACTTGCGACGTCGAAGATATTGTCCGATGGGAAAGATCTAGAAGACATTACTGGAGAGATCACGTGGAGAGAGCTTGTCCCGAGAGAGTAGTGAACGTAGCGAGAGCGAACAAGCTGCCCTCAGGTACCAGACTCCCAGAAAGACCACATAAAAGATGGTGATATAGCTGGACATCTGTATCCCAGGAATGGGCTTCGAGCAATGACAGGACGCAATCCTAGATTAAGCAGAAGAAGAAGAAGTTTTTATCTATAAAATTGAGTAAAAATGCGGTGACAAATAATCAATCTTAAACAGAAAACTAATAATTATTGTGTGACAAGGCGACCATATTAAAAAGCAATCAAGGAGCAAAATGAGTACCTACATTAAACAAAAAACATTTCATTCTTTCTGTCGTTTTACTATAGTAACATCCCCAAAAGTATTATGTACTATTTTCACACAACCACATGCGTGGGTGTCCTGACAAAGAGACGGGTACGCCTCGAAACCGGTAGACTAAAAATCTCAGTGAGCTGTTGTACACTAAAATAATTATATTTTGTTCAGCGTATTGAAGTCAGAGCTTATATTTTAAATATAAATTTGTCTGCAATCTACAGCGCGATCTTTAAAGATGGAATACGAAGAAGAAGAAAAACAATCTTCCAACACAGCGCTCATCAACCATGTCCCAATATTTGTAAAAAGACACGTTCTTGAATATTACGAGCGGTTCACCAGGGTGCTAAGGGTCTTAATGGGCACTGAAACCTTCTTCACCGCGAGAAAAATCAAAATGGGGTACTTCAATGCCTTTAATGACAAATATTAAATTACCATCGAAGTCCAGCGCTGTGATCTGAATACTCAGTGGATGAAAAAAAGATCGCTAAGGATTTTTTAAAACTGATATTGAATTTAGTTATTTAACAACGCTTTTGATAACCACTCACTCACCGCGAATTTTAACAAACATAGCCAGGAATGCCCTGAAATAACCTATATATATATTTTTTAAATTTAACGTAAAATTTTTTACTTAAATTGTTTTTTTTCATTTAAAGTAAATTTAAAGTAAAAAAAAATTTACGTAATTTTTTTATTACTCAAAATTGTCATAACCTCATTTTTTGTACATTAAAATTTTTAAGTAATTTTTTTTTAATTTTGTTTTTTGCATATAAATAAATAAATATTTGTATATAAAATAAAAATTTTCCTCGGGAACCGACATATAAAAGTACCGTCATTTTTGACGGGTAACAGTTAGTTATTTTCTCTAAAATCTCCATCAATATTTCTGATTTCAGCTATTTAATAAAGATGCAATGTCTTTGAAATACAATACATAGTGCCTTGATCAGTCATACTAGATGCAAAAACGTTAGCGATGATGATAGTATAACCAAAAAAATGTGAAACATTAAATAAATACATACTTGAACAGCGGAGAGGGACACACCGCATACTCGGGGCGGTTTAATGAGCAATAGCTCCCATATCGGCGCTACACTTTCGCCACCCAGTTCGGAATTATTTTAATGCTAAAGCGGCCATCCTCGCTACGTCGCTAACGCGGCGAGGCGACGGAGGCACACAATCCTCTTTGCTGTCTCTGTGGTGCAAGGATGAGGAAATTATAATTAGATAAAAATACAACAAAATATAAACAAGAAATACATGAAACGCAGTGATATATAATGCAATGCAGCAGAACAGAAGAGCACACAAGGTAAAGGTAAATCAAAACCAAAAAAAAAAATTGTACGTACGTACTTGGACGGAAGGCCCCTGTCTTTCGAGAACATGCGCTCTCCTTTAAGTATGGCAATAAAAGTTTAACACGTTCATCCAGCGATCGCAAACCGCGGCCCTAGAATATTAATGCAGCTCGTAAACGGTCCCAGGCTCGGCTCGTTTTCAGTCAAGTATCACGTGCCGGCTGCGGGCGCTAAGCTTGGGATGTGCCGGCTGCGGGCGCTAAGCTTGGGATGTGCCGGCTGCGGGCGCTAAGCTTGAGGATGTGCCGGCAGAGGCTCGACGCTCTGAGAATTTACGAGCTGCGGTAAAGCAAGAGTGATTGAATTACCACGGAGAATTTTATTTGCTTATTAGTACACTTTTTACTATGGGTATTCAAATTTTTTCAGATTTGAGACCTCTGTACTTTTCACGACAATGTCGATTTTAATAATGTAAAAGAGTACCTAATCTAAAATTACTTTTTTTTCGACAACGTCCTCAAAGACACATCCGCCTTGGATCTTTTGAATTGAAGAGAGCTGGCACAAAACCAAGATGAGTGGAGGGGTACTGTCTTGCACAGGACAAAGACTGTATATTTACCAGGTGTGGATCCCCAATTTCACTTTTCAGGGCCGCCAAAAACGGCAGGAGCAGGATGTAGAGAAGGTTTGAGAAATTAAAAACACTTTAAAACTTGTAGACTGGATCGAAGAGCGAAGACACAATACGACGAAAAGACTGCCTTTGCTCTCCGATTTCAGCGCATTTATTCAATTAAGTACATTAGACCCCGCGCGTGTCAGCCAACCGGCGCGTCGCTCATTTCCGCTGCGCCCCGCGCTGCTGCTGATGCTCCGTTGAACGCGACACACGCTGGGTCAGATTCACACAAATATTCAAAAACCGGCCCTTTTTCAGGGCTACCAAAACATAATATTTTATTTTCATTTTCTTAAATTTACTCATATAACATAAAAAGGCATTCATAGAAAAACATAACATATATAAAATTTCGCAGTCTCCGTGTCGCAGTTGGTTGTACGGGGTCAAGTTGATCGCCGTGGATCCTGTTCGAAACAGGTACTATAAAGTAACTGGCCCAAAATCGATATGAGCGATAAGGAGTACTATAACGTTACTACCTGCTTTTTCGACAAGGTCCTCAAAGATATATCTGCCATGAACTGGAGAGAGCTGTCAGAGATGAGTGGAGCCAAGACCCACCAGGGGTTGTAGAGCCAAGAGTGATGATGGTGAGTGATAGTTGTACTTTATAATTCTATTTAATTTTATTTATTTGGTCATCTAACAGGATGACATTAACACGTAAAGTAAAAAAGTGCACGCGTTAGAAGTAATACTTGTTGTGCACATATAAATAACACATATTATACCAAAAAATATACAATATAAAAACCAAAGTACTTGGGTGTTGAGATATCCAGCAGTAACGACCTCTACGAAGAAGTAAGAAAGTAAGCAAACAAAGCCACAACTGTTGCTAGATGCTCGAGAAATGTTGTCTGGAGAAACGAATACACGCTCAAGGAGAGCAAAGTGAAAATATATAAGACCTGTGTCCGCCCAATCATGACGTACGGTATCGAGACAAGGGCTGATACTACCAGAACTAAAAATCTCTTAAGAACAATTCAGATGAAGACTCTCCGACCCATTGCGGGACTGACAATCCGAGACCGAGTGAGGAATTCCGAAATACGAAATTGTCCGATGGGGAAGATCTAGAAGACGTTGCTAGAGAGATCGTGCGGAGAGAGCTTGTTCTGGGAGAGTAGTGAGCGTAGCAGCGATCAAGCTGCCGTCAGATACCAGACTCCCAGGAAGACCGCATAAAAGGTGGTGAGATAGCTGGACATCTGTATCCCAGGAACAGGCTCCGAACAATGACAGGCGCAGTCCTAGATGGAGCAGAAGAACAAGAAGAAGTAAATAAATAAAATATATTACATAAAAAAACATTATCTGGTGTAAGTAAAAAAAGTAACGGAGACGCGTCACAGATGTAAAAAAGCAATAACGTATCATCTTTGTCTCCGAAGAAATGTCACACGCTTAAAACTGCTTCGGTGTCACACTGAGCATATGTACTTTGAGTTAATAATGTGAAAATTACAAAATTTACGACAGCCGCGCGGTGCAAATTTAAAAATAAAAAATGTAAATTCTCTCCACGCCTCGTATGATGGAACATTTTTAATATCACTCGGGATTATTTCGCACGTCACATTATTCCAAATTGAAATCAAATAATTTTGTGTTTTTAAATTCGATTTAGAAAAGGCTTTTGTTATACGTTGTGTAAAGAAATATCTAATAATAATAATTTCGCTAACTGGTTGCGGATATTTTAAACGAACCCTATGAACTCCGCCCTCTACCTCCGCGGGTAAAGGTCGTCTTCCCTGATGACGTTGAATAAGAATTCAACGAAACGTCGAGAATCGCTTCTCGTAAAACATACGTAAAACGTAAAACATATGTCTGTCTGTCCGTCTGTCTGTCCGTCTGTCTGTCCGTCTGTCTCCAACTTCGTAGAATTTATAATAATTTTTAATTCTGTTTTCAAAACTAGTGTGATAGCTGATCTCATTCCACAATTATAACATAAATAAATAAATCAATCATTGCCTTGTATGTCCGTCCGTCGTAACTTCTTTATAGTAAAAATTTGTTATTCTGTTTTTCTTCTTTTTTTATTTTATTCATTTGTTTATTTAATTGAATTTTATTTTTTTTATATTTTTTTTATTTAAATAAATAAATAATAATTCCTTTGGATCCGACATCTAAAAGTATTGTCATTTTTGACGGATTAAACTAGTTATTAAATAATATTCCATTTTCAAAATTAGTATGATTTCAAAATTCTTATTCAATAAAATGAAAACATTGACTAAATCAGTTTTTTTTTATATTTCACTTTAAATAAAATTAAAAGTAATAAGTGCATCCATTACTAAATCGCATATGTTATTGGTATTAATCATTGATCAAAATATATCATTCTCTATATACCATATCTGTCTGCCTGTGCTCTATGCAAATCTACATCGTTTAATAGATCTGGCCCAAATTAGGGCCCGGCGGGTAACATAGGTACTATTCACCTTCTCCCCGATACCCGCGTATATTTTCAATATAAATCTATGCTGTTTGACAGATTTTACCCAAATTTTGCATACCTATTCTTTAGGACCAGACCAAACGCGTAAAAATACGTCATTTTGACTGATTAAAGTTAGTATAAATAATAACGAAATGAAACACTTAAATCAATTAAACTTTTAATTATAGTTGTCTCACAGAGTTTATATGGAAAAAAATGTATAGAAGTCGTAAAAATTTTAAGTAATAATAAAAAATTAAAAGATATTTGTTTCGTGATCACTGATCGAATAATGATTTTGTTATGTATGTTGTTATGTATGATAATGTTTCTTGATCATTGGTCAAAATCGCTCGAGGTTTTTTTGCTCCGATCGCTGGCCAGTAGTGATGGGTCCGCTCTGTACTCACTACTACAATGTAGTACTACACTACATTGAAGTGCACACTTCGCACATTTTGATGTGTAGTGCACACTACAAACTACTTCATTTCAAAGCGAACACTACAAAGTACATACACTTCAAAGTTATCGAAAGTATGAGAAACACATTTTAAATAGTGTATTTTTTACGTGAAATTTTTGGAAAGTTGATGTAGATATATGAAGAATTTTCTGGAATCTGTAACAACCCCCCCCCCCTCCCCATGGTTTGAAAAATTTTGGGAGCTATGAAGAAATTTTTGGGAAGTTGATGTAGCTAAATGGAGAAATCTTTGGAAACTGTAACCCCATGGTTTGAAAATTTTTTGGAATTGAACGAAGAAATCTGTCTGGCGACCTTTTTTTTTTTTTTAGGTCGCCAAATGTTACTTTGGAGAAAATATCGTCATTTATGTAAATATTTTTGTCGTTGACCTTTTTTTAGCTCGCTAAATTTTTATTTGGGAAAAAAAATACTTCATTTCATTTAAAAATTTACTTCACTATTACTTCATTTCATTACTTCACTTCATTACATTACTTCACTTCATTAATACTACAATTACTTCATTTCATTACTTCACTTCATTAATACTACAATTACTTCATTTCATTACTTCACTTCATTAATACTACAATTACTTCATTTCATTACTTCACTTCATTAATACTACAATTACTTCATTACTTCACTTCATTTACTTCACTTCATTTCGTAGTACTACAATTGTAGTGTACACTTTGTAGTCTTCAAACTGGTGAACGTGTGTGTGTTGTAGTCTTCATTTTGAAATGAAGTTTTTCCCTTCGCTACTGGCCAGTATTTTAATTTACGAAAATCCAACCAGTTGACAATTAAAACCACGAAGTTTCGTTGTTTTTTCTCTGTTGAAAGATTGATACCTAAAATATGACGCATCCAAGGTACAACATTTTAAGCCTTTCGTAAATAGATGCGTCGATCTCTTTCCGAATTTTAAGGAGCCGTGAGAGTTAAGATTGGTCAAAAGAGAGGTTTGCCGGTAATCTGGTGCTTTATAGCGTACACTCGATTCACTATAAGCGGAGCTCTGCAAATTCAAGAACCAGGCCAGACTGCGTAAATGCAATTTTAACTGTGTAAGTAGCTATTGGCTGTGGTAGAGATATTTCAAGTGTCTAGACCACGCTTTTTTTGTGGAGATTGAGGAGGAAAATCTTTCTTTCTTAACTCCGACTCACGGACGGTGTTGGCAATTCCGTCAATCGTCGTACAGTATTTAAAAAAAAAAAACGGAAAAATTATTTTTAAATGTGTTTTCTCCAAAATTAACTGTTTTGACTCTCGTTGTTGTTGACTCTCTGGTACAAAAATATGAATAATAGCCAAGATATTAATAATCCTACTTAACAAACTACTTGGAAATGATAAGTAGATTTCGCCGACCAGAGCCGGAATACAACCTACTTCCGTTTCGCGTGATACTGCCTACACTCAGTTAGCCTAGAATGAGTGTAATCTTCGCTACTTAGTCCCAGCTTAATTCTGAAGATAAAGCTAGAGGAGAGGAACCGATTTCCGTATTACTACATATCACATGAGGCTGCAATTATTTATTAGCACTGTGAGGGGATGTCCCACGTCTCTTATATGCTCAAAAGCTCTCCAAAGGGGTTAAACCTGCCGACGAGGGATTATCATCTACAAGTGCACGGTAATGAGGGTTGATACAAATAAACAACGTCCGATAGACTTGCAAAACATTATTAATGTCATTTTACGTATTTCACGGACATATTTCGCATACTAAGGATTATAAAAGCAAAGGCAACATTATCCAAAAAATATGGGGAAAATTCAGTCATCGAGGATTACTAATTTACAATGTACAAAATTAGAGATTTAATTGAAAATATAGTTATCTCCCTTCCAAAATCACTATTATTAGCAAAACTAGTAATATCTTCTCAGAGTAAAAAGCAAAGACGTCAATATCCACTTGAACCAATCAACCTTCAAAGTAAGAGTTGATGTCGATTTTAGACCGAAACATCACAGCAAAGAAAGCCGTTATTTCCACTATTTTGTAGCAAATAGCAATATCCATATTTAAAAGTTAAATATTTATTTTTACACAATTTGATAGGAAAATTTAAGTTGGCAATCAACTTTACGAATGGCATTTGTTTTCAAAAACTTATTTCCAATAAGATGTAGGTTTAATAGATTCCAGGGAAATTTCTTTGGTTATTTTTTTTATACTCATCTCAGAAAAACCTCAGTAGAGTATTGCTGCCTTTGCTGTTTTACCACTAATATATTGTAACGCGGCTAAAAATAATCACGCACTTCTGTCGAGTGACAGTTGTTTAAAGTTGGCACAATACTACCGAAGGATCTGGAATTACCTTCAACTCTCAACAGGAACATCTGAAATTTACGAGAACTTGCAAGTAAACACTGGAAACGTCGGATAACAGCACTAGCCAATATAAATATAACAAAAAAATAATAATAAAAAAAATATATAAAAAGCCAAAATAAAAACGACACACGGGAGTAAGGAGTGAGTAGTTTTTCCGTGCGCGTTGACAGCGATAATAGAAGAGAAGACAGCCGCAAACGGCGGATCAGGCCGGCCAAGCGAGAGGCCAGTGGTGCCAAGCGAGCGGTAATTTGACTGCGATTCTAGAAAGTTTTTACGTAGCAAAATAAACCGAAGCGAAATAAGTGCGGAAATTGGATGGAATATTCTAGTGAATAGTGAATAAAGTGCCAAAGCGAATATAAAGTGACCATTTACGACAGATAAATTTGCAAAACAGTTTAATTTAAGGAATAGCGTTACATTTAATAGTGATAAGTAACCTTGTACGTTAGTTTAATTAACTGATTGGTATTCAATAAATCCTGTATTAAATCCCAGCGTTTTCGATACTTCCTCCTGCAGCCACGACACGTGACAATATTATAATCCAATTATATAAATATGATTAATATTATAATCGAATTATGGTCGACAAGTGACAATATTATAATCGAATTATATGAATATCATTAATATGGTAGGGGCTTTCAATCATGAATAACAGATTTTTTTTAATAACAATCATTTTAAAAAAACCGAGGTATTAAAATAACACAAAATAACAAAACACTAGTAAAAACAATATCGAACACTGCCTCTTTTCTCGCCTGTAAAAAGCGTCGATTGCTGGCAGTCATCCTCTGTGTAAAAAGTGAAGTTGGCGCCTGTCGGATTGTTAATTATTGTGAAATGACGGAACGACTTGAGCAGCAATATTGCATTAAATGTTGCCAAAAGCTGGTATAACCTCTTCAAACATGGTCTCACAACGTAGACAGTGAACTAGGTCATTCAATTTTGACCGAGGACTTAGGCCTAACAGTGTACGCAAAATTCATGCCAAAGCTGGTAACTATGAAGTAGAAGCAACTCCATTTAGAATTCCTACTCTTTGCTTCTGATTAAAGCTTTTTCGGCACAGCATCCCCTCGCTTTTCATAGATTCCCTACTCTCCCGACGTGGCTCCGTGTGATTTTTGGCTATTCCCCAAAATAAAGATACCCCTGAAAAGGACTCGATTCGAATCAAGAGAAGGCATTATGCGAAACGCGACGGGCAGCCCCAGCTGAACACCATGACAAAAAAAAGGTTCTAAAAGTGTTCCAAGTAACTACTTAGAAAAAGATTATAGTAAGTACCATGTATCTGAATAAATGTGTGACTACCGACCGAGGGTTCGATATAACTAACTAACTATCTAACTAACCAACTAACTAACCATCACGCCGTTTCCCCACAGGGGTAGGCAAAGAGGATTGAACGCCACACTCTTCTATCCTGGCACACCACTTTTGCTTCGGTGTTTCGCAATATACATCTTCTCATACGCGTTCTTCAGTTGTTGCGGCTTTTAACAGGGCCATCCTCAAATACTTGTAGTACCTGATCGTGCCAGGTCTTTCGCGGACGCCTTCTATTCCTGTTGCCTTCAAAACTCGCCTCATATATTTTCTTAACTATCCTTTCCTCGTTCATACGTTCCACATGACCAAACCATCTCAGCACTACTTTCTTTATTCTATCTACCACACTACAGCCAGCATTGCATTCACTTCTAATTTGTTCATTCCTCACTCTATTGACCAAAGATTTTCCACACAAGCGTCTTAGTGACCGCATTTCCACCGCATTCAGTCTACTTTCATTCCTCTTTGGCCAATTCCAGGCTTCACTTCCATACATAAGGGTTGGCACTAGTACGGCATTATGTACCGCAAGTCTTGGTTCGATATACAATTAGTTTATTATTGAAGAAGAAATCAATTTCATGTGTACTTTTTTATCTCGATGTATTTATTATACTTCATTGTGTTGAAGTGTTACTAGCTCAAAACTGGTGACAGTAATCTTAGAAAAAAAAAATTAATTGGTCAACTATTACTATCTAAATCCTTTTCATTCAATTTAACGTTCTCGAAGGAAACAAGAAAAAAATGTAATCAAATGGTTTTACAGGCATGAGTTAGCAGTGTTGTCTTCTTCGGGCACTTCTGCGTAGGTCAGATTTTATGGGAGCCACGATTACGCTTGACGATGGCCGTAGAAATAAGGGATGGCAAAACCAAACCACGGGATAACACCCCTAAAAGAAAACACAATTAAATGAAAGTACTTCGAGGATATACGGGTCAGTGTGGGACATGGCTCTGAGGGAATCGGAAAAGGTTCAATTTACGCCCTTTGTGGGTGGAGGACCTACATACGTGGTGCTTAATTGGATGTAAGAAAAAGAAACAAAACAGGGTGGTTTTCTTGAGTGTGAATATACTGAAAACTAATTTTCGCTTCACCAAAAAATTACAAATCTTTTAACTCAATCCAAACCAAAATTGCAAGCGTTTTATGATTATTTTAATATCTGGGTGTATGGATACGTATGAAATTATAAGAGAATCACTAAGGAGAACCGTCAATATGTGTTCGATGTATTATCACAAGATCCTAAATAGAAAAGAATTACACATAGTCGTGTAATTGCGCAGTTGCACATGGGTCTGGAACAATTTTGAATAGAGATTAAAATACAAAATAGAAATTTTATTCTATAACATTCGTAAAAAAACATTCTCTATATAAAAGGACATGTTGTTTTTTTTCTATTTTGATAGAAAATAAACGGGCTCGTTGGGTACCTACGTGCGGAATTTTAGTGTAAAATTAAGCAATACAAGCCACATCACCCGAAATAAGTGGAATATTGGCGAGAAATATTCTGTCGAATCAACTTATTGCGAATTACAGAATAATCCTTATAAATTAGAATATTTATACTCCATATTAAGTAATAAAATATCGTGAATTATGCGTGGTATTGCTGACGTAGTTAGTTGCGAATGAAGAATGAGAAACTCATTAACTCAATAGTTGTCAAAAATGGCCTGCCAAACTACACCTGTGCATTTTGTGGTATGCAAGTGTGATGAATCTAGACGAAAGTCTCTCGGAGTGAATGAAAGAGACGGGAGATAGAGAGAGTGAATGAAGTTAAAAAGGGACGTGAATTCCGCGCGTGGGCACCTAGAAAATAAACGGCATGAGAGCATTATACTATTTGATTTACCTATAAACCGCTATTATAATTGTTGCGATCTCTAGCAATTATTAGAAGCCAACAAATACTCTAAAGATTCTTGGACTCTAAATATCAGGACTCTTAATTCCCTGTAAAGAAATCAGACTTGAAATACCTGCATGCAGTAGTAAATATAAAATGGCCAGTGATGATGATGACGTCATTATTAAAACAAGTCAAATTAAAAATGTATATATCTCCAAAGGAATCCGATGAATAGTTGATGCGCAGGTGCTTTACCCTTTCGGGAGAGCGCTGTTAAAATTGAATGTCCCCTTTTACAAAGTGCCGCGTACGGCGGACGCCCCGACACCCACCTAAAAATTCGAATTTAGAATCGTTTCCTTTTTCCAAAGGACATTAACACGTCTGGGACCGCGTTTACGATAAGAGCGACTGAGCGAAAATGTTAAATTTTCATCCCCCGAAGCCAGGGAAGAACGATTCTTGAATCCTCTGAATACCATTAGGCATCACTAGACCCGACGGTGTGAGGTAGGGGCTAGGACCTATGTCATTTGCGGAAGGGCTTGAATTCTGACTTCTCAACTCGTATCAGATACATGTCGTTATTTTTCTTAGAGAACGTGCTAGAAACAAACAAAATGCATTGGACCCGCATTTTATACAAAAAATACTTCAATTCTTATTAAACTCTAAAGTTGATCGATCAAATCATTGCTGAATATATAAACTTAATTGTAATGACTGCTCAGCATTTTACACAGCGTGATTTCATTATGTTTTTTAATATTAGAATAAAAAACACCTAAGGTATCTTAATAAAAAATAATTTCTCAGAATTTTCACATGGTGTAATGGAGACAGGACACACTTTAAAAAAGAAAACGGCATTGAAATTTTACATCAAAATAATAGAAGCATTAGAATAGATAATTTAGAAATGTTAGAAATCAAAAAGTCTCTCAATACGAAACCTAATATAATTAACAATCAAATATATTTAACGAAAAATCAATTATTTAATGTATTTCCCGATTCAAAGTCTCACTGTCGATGTCCACCTTGCTCTCATCACAAATGAGATCACATCACTACCGATGTAACTCTTGACTCTTACAAATTTAATTAATGAAAGTTATTGTGCGTCCGTCCTGAAGAAGATACATTTTGGTATCGCAATCAGTAGAGGTTTAACAACAATCAGTATGGTTTATACAGTGGTTGTTAGTTTTCTCAAATCAATAGAAGAAAATTGCACTTAATTGAGAATTTCTCAACCCTCGGGTCGTATAAGACAACGATAGAACTCACGCGAATGTACAGGAAGATTCCAGAAATAAATATTCTCTTTATAGACTAGCGATGCTATTGCCACGCGTTAGCTTTTTTTAACGTCTAGCGGAGCCAGTGATAAAAGCAACGAGTGAAGTGAAACAACAGGTGGCGATAGTGTCTTCGGCGAGGAGTGTGCGATTCATTCGCAGCCAAGAGGATTTATCTCGTCATAACACAGATAAATATAAAAGAAGAGTGTATTGTTGCTGACAGAATATACGTGTTCTACAACACGCGAGACTATTATAACCCCAATGAAAGAAATAATAATAATTTTAACCCATCCGTCGATGTCAATAACTAGTGGTGACACCATCCCTAGTACCCCTGGCAACCCCTGGCTATGTAGGTCACGAACGCTCCACCTATTTGAGCAGCATCCCCTCACGACATATCTGCCAGAGCGGCTCATCCAATCCACAATGCAGAAGCTGCAATGTCCGATGACCTTCTGTTGCTACGTGGAAACCTCCGCAATGTCTATACGAATGTAATGCATTCACAAGGAGTGCCACACCGTAGTGTCTTGATTAAAGAAACATAGACTTCTATCAATCTAAGCAACTTTTGTGACTAGTCACAACGAGACCTTTCGTACATACCAGAATCGGCCATGATGCCTTAATTTTACCACGGACTCCCGAAAAGCATTATGCATTAGGGCGAAAGGCCTGTACTGCGCTAATTCGTAAGCCCTATTCTACCACCAATTAGAGATATCAGAAGCGGAACATCTCTTCACTATAGATGGAGTCTTCGCATTGTAATCAATCTCAGTGTAATGGGAGTACCCTGAGTCAACAAATCCTCCAATTTCCCTTGCGAATACTACCCTGTTTTTAGATTGTGCTTTGATTCTCTAACACTTGAAGAGCTCAGGAATAGACCTCCAGGATGTGAAAATCTCACTGAAGATTTGGGTTAAATGATTCAAAATGTAAAAGCTGCCAGAATACAAAATATCTAGCCGGTAGAGACGCGGGACCTACTTTAAAAACAGATGCTGAAATAATCGCGTAGCTGATAGAGATATGTCTGTATCAACAACCGACTCAGCATCTGATACTTTGCCCTCCAGCATAGCCTCGACTTATTTATACGTTTTAGCAAAAATTATATTAGTATAAGCATGAACATTTCAATTAAACCTTTTTTTTTTAAAATAACCGTTGATAATTTTATATAGTATCATTATCAGCGATTATCCTTCTATTAAATGAAGACACTAGATGAAAGTGAATTAATGTGTCTCGGTATGATTCAAATTGATTGCTGGTTGATTGGTCAAATTGAATACCTTCTCTTTAAACTAATATTCTAGTAATTCTTTTTTCGGTGCATACTGTCATTTTTTTTAAATAGAGATGCGAACACGGAATATGTGTTACATCAATATTCTTACTATTACTACTTCTTACTACTATTACACGAGGCGAGAATCCTTACCACAAGACCCAAAAGCTTCTCTTTATGATCAATGTCCTGGATTTATTTATGAACAATGTCACTGGACACAAACCTAACTGAAATTTATTTTCTTCTTTTTCTTCTTCAGCCTTCATCTCTTCACTGCTGGATACAGGCCTCTTCTATACCCTGCCATTCTTCAGTGTTGTTTGCTTCTTGTAGCCATTTCTCGTCACACATATATCCCATTTTTTGGAAGCCTCTCTTCTTCTCCCAAGGTCTCCATTTCAGAATCAGAAGAAAAAAAAACTCTAGGTAACAAACACTGTTTGTTGCCGCCCATTATAGGTTAGACGCTACTGCCTGTTAATCTGAGTGATATTTTATTTCCCTACTACGCTCCATATCCATTCCCTATCACCACCTTGACCTTGACCTTGTATGATGGCAAACCAGAGTACCGGGTCACTAATGGACCCCTTGCTCTTTCATCTGATGTAATAGTGAAGGGGTTTCTTTACTTCACTTTAGAAAGAAGGTGATAGAAAAAAAAAGGGGGGGGGGGTTACTGATTTCATGGCTCAGGGTTGCTGCTGTGATGACGCTGGGGGGGGGCACGGGGGGGGGGGAGCCCCCAGGAGGACCATCTTGGGTCTCCTAATTCTTGCTGGAGTATTCTCGTCGTAGAGCGACAGAGTGTTGATTGTTGGGTTAGGGTGGGAGGAGATGCCTGCATAAAAACGCTTGGCCATGTCTCGGATGAAGTCTTGTATAGGCGGGATGCCTGAATCGTGGTGCAGTTGTGTGATCCTTATCCAACGCGGCGCATTCAGGGCTAGTCGAATGGCCTTGTTTTGGAGGATCTGTAGTCTGTTTTCTATCACCACCTGGGGATGCACCGAACAGTTACAGGGCTCCGCCGAAGCCTGGTGAATTGGAATACTATTCAGTAATTTATAATACGATTCTCCACTTGAATATTCCACTCGCAGGTAATTTTTTTCACTCCATTTTACTGCGCCTTCTGTAGTTGTCGTAATTGCCAATCTAAGACTGTTCCTTGCGCGCAGCTGCAATTCAATTTACAAAAATGTTTTTCTCGAATATTCTCGTGAATTCTCGCCCATTCCATTGAATTTTCATTCTATTTTGAATGAATCTATAGGATGTATTTTCGCACGATGTACTTTATTACAATCGTTCATTGATTGAACGATTTCATCCTCAGATTTGATTTTGAGAGACTTCGATAATGCGCTGTTCGACTCTCCTGACAATATGAATAACTCGGTAAACGGTCTTACTTTTTAAATTAATATTTAACTCTGTAGTGCACAAAATCACTTATCTATATTAATATATAAAGACGTAAAGTTTATGGTAATCTCCGAAACTACTCATCCACTTTCAACCAACCTTTCACAAATATTTATAATGGTCCTTTAGGGTGGACATAGGCTATAAATTATCCCGTTAAAATAAAATGGCTTTTCGTGGTGAACTATTTTACAACTAAAGTCGATGCAAAGATGCATTTTTTACGAACGTTGCCTTAACGGTAAGAGATATTTAAATACTGTATATAGAGAAGTTGTATAACTCAAAGTTATATAAGAAAATCTGAAACGACTCTATTAAGGAAATTGATCAAATATGAATATTTTGAGTTTGTTCAAATCTTTCAGAACAGTGCTGGATTTATGTCACAGAGACATTATTAATCAATTAGTGTATATTATAGATATCTCACAGAGACGAAACTGTATTAATTATGGGAAAGTAGGTATAGAAGTCATTTGGGTGTAACAGGACTTATGACCTGTCTTTTTATGGTTGGCTTAAGTGATCACTTTACACAATTGTAACATTCGCCATTTCCACCCATGATAGAATATACCATGCTTATTCATTTTTTGGAAGTTGTATATATGTTCAAATTGCGTGAAAAGCTTTCATATATGAGTTGTAAGCGCCTTTTCCATGCGGCCTGTACAAAGCCATTTTCATTCCCCTAAATCCCCACAGATGTCGCTAATGAGAAAATCTACATTGATTACGGAATTTTGGGAGCAATATACTTTATTGGGTGTAATGAAATTCATCCGAATACTTGCATAATATCCAAAAAATGAATAAGCATGGTATATTCTATCATGGGTGGAAATGGCGAATGTTACAATTGTGTAAAGTGATCACTTAAGCCAACCATAAAAAGACAGGTCATAAGTCCTGTTACACCCAAATGACTTATATATCTACTTTCCCATAATTAATACAGTTTCGTCTCTGTGAGATATCTATAATTGATAAAATATGACTAAGAGTTACTAAAAATCTACGCTTGCAAAGCCGCGGGCACAGCTAGTAATCAATATATTAGCAATAAATTCCAGTATCCTTGAAGTATTTCTACATCAAAACTTTTACTTTTATTCCATCCAGGAAGACGATGTCCATTTGGCTAATGGACATTTCTTTCTTTGTACGACTCCTATAAAAATGACTCGCAAGATGTTTCAGTCAATATTCATCTCATCAAAAGTTGACGTATTTTCTCTCGGACCAATATAACTTCTGAGGGTATTTTTTTGATTTATTAACCGCATATTCTTGTCACACTGTTCATACAAGGGTGACTACCTACTGTAATAAAATATCATGTTTTCTCTATGAAAAATATACTACACAAGCCGAAAACGATCTCGTATTGATTTTTACGCCATTTACAACATAATGATGCGGCATTGAGAAAAATTATCGCCTGATTATTTTCAACAAGGAATATTTTATTTATTGATGCAAAAACACAAAAAAATTGCCTTTGAAAATATATTTTTAAATTGACATGATATTTAGGGTCGGTTATTAGTAGGAATAAATGAAGGACTAACAATAGACAAAAACTCAAACCGGGTCCTTTTTACAAATAATTATCTTATGAATTTGTTTTAATGTTTATACTTAATTATTTTTTCATTTCCCATAAATTATTTATATTGAAGTTATTCTTCTTTTGGTGCATTCAGGGTGAATTTGCGCACGCAGCGTGTAGCAATAATGAGATACCAGAGCTAACGACGTCATATTGAATTCTTGTCAGCTGCCAGATTCTGTTTACATGCGAGTTCACGAATATTTCGATCGTTTTCTAAGAAAGTTTTTGCTCGCCCTAATTATTTTAAATATTTGAGATTACATTTCTGTATGTATATTATTTTCATGAAACTCAATAAAATAATCGACAATGATCAGTACAGATTTTTACATTTCAATACGTTGAGCGCCATTATTCTAAAACGTAGAAAAATGAAACAGGACAAAAAATATTAAAGAAATTGTGAAATATGGTTATTTTCTACCAACACATTGAAATTGCTGACCAGGGTCGAGCAAAACTTTTAGTTGTATAACCCGAAATTACTGTGAACTACAAAGTCGTAATGTTTGTGTACATTTACTTTGTTTATCAATAAGAGTTCAATGGTTAAAAAGTGTTTTATTTGTATCCAACCGCGTTGAATCCTTGGCAGTATATGATTTATCGTGTCAACTAGTAAGATCATGGTATTCCCAGAGAGGACTGAATATAAGTTGTGTCTTACAATATCCAAGGCTGTTCACCACATGGCAACTCAATAAATTACCGACTTTTGCATTCCATTTGCCGCAAATAATAGACACCTTACACTTAACTCAGCACCGACATCCAATGCAAGTAGGTTAGTTAAAGTAAATCGCGTTCACAAAACAAACTTCGGTGACCGTGCTTTTGCGGTGGCTGGACCAAAGTTATGGAATTAACTGCCAAATACGCCCAGTGCATAAGTAATAGGTAATAAGTTCTTTAGCCAGTAAGTAATTTGTTAAATAATATTTATAAATAAAATGCTCTTGAGGTGAAATCTTACGAAATATAAATAAATGTGCATCCATTTTCGCTATAACTTCTAGTTCCTTCAGTTCTTTCATACAATTATCCATATACAGGTTGAAAAGCCGTGGTGACATTACGCATCCCTGTTTGATACATTTTGTAATATCAAACCTTGATGTGAATGCCCCATTAATTCTCACGCAAGCAATACTTCCTTCTATAGGGATACAATTGCCTGTATGAGTTTACTCTTCACGCCGTATTCAGACAACATCTTCCATAACTTTCGTCTTATCACTCTGTCATACGCTTTTTGGAGATCCACAAATGCACAAAAAAGTTTTTGGTTCTTTGCTAAAAACTTTTCCGTCATCTGGTCCATGCATCCTCTTCCACTCATAAACGCTGCTTGTACATCCCACACTTTTTCTTTCGTTGTCAACCTCACTCTTTCTATCAAAATTCTCGCATACAGTTTGCCAACAGAGCTCAATAGGCTAATGGCCCGATAGCTCGCGCAGTCCATTCGCGACCCTTTTCCTTTGTATACAGGCACGATAACAGCTCTTTTCTAATCCTTAGGAGTGCAGCTGCCCTCTTAACATTTTTTGAAGAGTCTATGAAGCCACGTGAGTATTTCTGAACCACCACCCTTAATGTACTCGGCACCAACATTGTCATAACCCACAGCCTTGCCATTCTTCATGTGCTTCAAAGCCCTTTTGATTTCTTCCTGATTTGATCATTCACACTATCGTCACCATTCATAAATAATAAATGGAAGTTTTCGCTTATTCCAGTTCAATTTCGTGGGGAAGCTCCTGGGCCCCAAGGGAAACTCGCTGAAGAGGCTGCAGGAAGACACCATGTGCAAGATGGCCGTGCTGGGGCGAGGCTCTATGAAGGACAGACAAAAAGTAAGTGTTTAGAAGGTAATACGCCCTCTTCGGCCCAAAATCCTCGTTCCGTTACTGCTTACCGACGCGAAGATCACGAGAGGTTGACCAGCCGGCCACTAGGCGCACTGCTGCGCTGCCTTCATGCCTTGTCCAAAAAAAACTTCTAAATTAGGTCTCAAAAAATTTTTTTTGAGACCTAATTTAGAAGTAATTATTAATAAGCTAATTTTAGAATATTCATAACCTATATTTCATGCTCCATCCCATTAGAGTCCAATAGGTCCAAAAATAATAAAACATTCGTCAATTTTAGCGCTCGAAAATTCCACTTGTCGCACTCCGTCCGATTGCAGAAAAATAATTTTCAATTTAAAAATTTTTCCAAATTTTCAAAACTATGACAAAACAAAAGCCCTCTCCGGCACTTATGGAGACATGTTTTTTTTTACATATATATATTTTTTAAATGTTTACGCTTTAACAGGCCAAGAGGCCCAATCACAGAAGCGAAACACATCACAAAACACCCAGGCTTAGGCAAATTACATAGATTAAATGTGACCTCACCGGGAATCGAACCCGGAACCCTTGGTGTGAAAAGCCAGTGTCATATCCACACGAGGGCCGCCAATCGTAACAATATTCTGCATATGTTACTTGAAAGATAATATTATTAATATTTTAAATATTTAAAGCAATAACTTTGTGGCTAGACATTATAACAGAGTGTTTGTTAAATTAGTATAAACCTCTACCAGATTTTACGTCTACCGGTTTCGAAAGGTACCCGTCTCTTCGTCAGGACCAACACTACACTACTATGCTCACAACACTTAACACTACAACCGTAGTACTGTTAACTTTTTCACCAACATTTATCACATGCGTGTTAATCTTGTCAAAGACTAGCATGCAATAACTTGCCTACAGAACGACCAGGAATCTGATATCTGACAAGATTAACTAATTATTTAAGAAAGATAGTTTAAAGTTATAGAGTTGACAAATATTGGAAAAAATGTAAACTTTGAAGTCGCTTATCTCCATAGCCATAGATGTTTTCACTAAGTATTTTCGCCTTATAATTAAGACAGGAATCTACATATAAAATATGGTGGACTAGCTCTCTTACATCCTATATTCTCACGAGTTATGCCGAGATTGTAAATCTCAAATGCATTGGATTTTAATGATCACTTTCGTGGAAAAGTTTTGCCAGAGTGGAACTTCACCCACGTTGCAATTTAAAAACTCTTACATCCATTGCAACGTGGGTGAAACTTCACCCACGTTGCAGATTTACAATCTCGGCATAACTCGTGAGAATATAGGATGTAAGAGAGCTAGTCCACCATATTTTATATGTAGATTCATTCTCATTCTTTCTTTCATACTACTTCTGCCTTGGTTCAGTTTGCTCATTAAGTCAGGAATTCCAACGATATTGTTTTTCTTTTTGATAATAACACTTATATTTATTCAATGCTATACATCATTAACATTTATTATTGGTTTAATTTAACTATACCTGTTTCACCAGAAAACTCCGTGTTTAGGCAGTCAAATTTACGAAGAAAACTTAATATTAGACAGAACAGATACATGAAATACAAACTGGTATAAAAAAATGATAATTCATCGTCTACACTCTGCTAAAAATAAACATACATGAAATCTTGATAACCTTAATGTTACCTGGCAATAAAATTCAAGTTGTTATTTTCAATTTTGTCAATCAATGTCCAAGATGTACGAGACTCCTGCTTCGGAAAACCTTCTCAGATATGTGGTACAGATCAATATCGAAATGATATTGTTCTGCAGAGCGGTAGCTCTTCCACAAGACATAATCATCGGCAGTTTGGTCCTGTATATAGTAATATGAAACAATCTATGCTGTCGCTGTATAATGTAATTATCAGGACCATACAAACCAATGCTCTGCGTAATTTCAGGATTATCGATCACACCGCGCAACAATCGACAAAAATGCTTAATCAAATACACATTCCTTTTCGTCTCTAAATTACATACATACATACCCTGGGCAAACTCGGTTGGGTAGAGCCAAGGATGCCCGTACTCTCTCATGTAGAGATATCTCAGAAACTTCTTTTGCACTTTCACTACCAAAAGAAAGTACTTAGGCTCATGTGGACCCAAATCATCGAACCATTCTCGAGTCTACTTCGCATAGTGGAGTTGTGAAGAGTTCTCAGGACGCGGATATTTTCGAAAACCCTGGAAATGCGCAGAATAAATCCTAGCATTCTCAATGCATTACCACTGATCGCCTCTATATGATCGTGAAATATCAAGGTCAGTTTGTTTGCATAAGTTTCTTAATAAATGGTCTACCCATCTCTTTAATCTAAATATTAATAATTTTTGTTTTTTATATGAAATTATAAACCAAGAATTTGGTCTGGAAAAACAAAAACAAAATATACACTATATGCGTGCGACCTATTACGAAATACGCTGTAGAGACGCGGTCTGACACTGTCCGCACAAAAGGACTCCTCAGGACATCTGAAAAGAAGGTGCTGAGATCTATTACTGAAAAAACTCTACGTGACCATGTCCGAAATGAGGACATAAGGAAAACTTGCAAATAGAGGACACAGAACGATGGAGCAGATTGAGAAGGAGATCCTGGAGGTATCACGTAGCCAGAATGGATAGTGACAGACTCGTGTATACAGCAGCGAATAAAATCTCCTCTGAATGACGCCTACCGGGAAGACCACCGAAAAGATGGAGGGATAGCTGGACCTCGTCATCCCAGGAGGCGTAGTTTCATAGATCAACAGATTTACAAAAAGAAAAAGATAAAGAAGAAGAAATTATAAATTAAATTTCCCTCGCAGGGTACCTAATAGGTAAAGGTACTTGTCAGAGAATACAAAGAAAGAGTGAAAAATACCGTTAACAAATATCTTAGGCACATTTAAAAACTAACTTCATACAACTTTCATCACTGTTTTACACGTTTATATTAAAGCTTCACTTTTATTTGTTAATATGGATTGGAGATGAACCTTGCAATCAATTTTGGATCGATTTTCTTAACAAAAATCGTTTTGAAATTTGGCACGGAGACGTGTACGTTGGATGACAGTATAATAATCATTCGTTAGTTACAATTCTTACACGTTACGTTACGTTAAAATACATACTGGTGGAATTTATCGGTTTATATTATTTTTAAAGTGATGTTTTAGTTTTGAGGTTTTTAAATGTTTATTAATACATGTATGGATTTTTTATATAAAAATCTTGTAAAACTGCATATGCAGTTTGTATGCAAGAAGACATCAGAGAATGCCTTACATTTTACTTTTTAAATAATACATTACATTATGAATACGAGTTATTGGAATACAATATTTTGTACATTCTTAAGAAATCAGTACGTTACCACCAATTTTACAAACTAACCAAATACCATATCTCGTAGATCATTTCAGTATTTCTTTAAAATTCTTTCTATTTTGCTTTTCTCTGATTCATTTTTTAGTCTGTCCGGTAGTTTGTTAAATAGTTTCAGAATTATGTACTATTTAGTTAATAGTTAATCATCACACGTTAATAGCATTCGATGAAGAAACATTTATTTCAAAGAGTTTTAATTATGGTTTATAAATTCAGTTTGGTGCAGATCGATTACATGATTTAATGTATCGAAGTCGTTGTTTACGCTGATATAAAAAAAGACACTGTTGACCAAAATGTCAGATGAAACCTGTTTTCAAGATGTCGTAGGTAAAAATTCATGAATGAGTATCAATGTTTCAGGAGGAAGAGTTACGCACGAGCGGAGACCCCAAGTTTTCCCACCTGTCGGAAGATCTCCATGTGGAGATCAGCGCCTTCGCCACCCCAGCAGAGGCACACGCCAGGATCGCCTACGCCCTGGCTGAAGTCAGACGGTTCCTGGTGCCGGTATGTCATTCTGCAACCATCATTCTGTCTCGAGCCATTTTTTCCATTTAATTTATTTTATCCAATTTGTCAATATTGTTAATTTTTTCTATTTTGTCAATTTTGTAATTTTTGTCTTTTTTTCAATTTTTTTTAATTTGTTAATTTTTTCATGTTCACCTTCAATTATTATCTTCGATAGCTACGTGTTGGCTTTACGTTATTGATTTAAGATTTACTTCGATCCGAGTAGAAGTCGTACAGCTTACGTTTGATCGGATGTAGAAATTCTGACTCCGTGTGTAGAAATTTATACTCCGACGTCTTCTGACTTCTGGCTGCCGTAATACAGTCCAAATCTTAGTAATAATCCCTTTCTCTTTGTTATTCTGTCGAAGTTACCGGGTTGTTCGAAAGTTCAACTGATTACTCTCCTGTCAAAAATGCGAATCCCATCCTAGAGAAACTGCTGTTGTTCTTCTAATAATAACCAAATGCATGTGCAGTGTGTGCATATATGTGCTGAAACGCCTAATATTTCAATTGTGTCAATTTTCTCAATTTTATCGATTTTTTCAATTTCTCATTTTTGACCACTTTGTATATTTTGTTCATGTTGTCGTTTTTTTTTATCAATTTTCTATTTATCTATCTTGATCGTTTTCTAAAATATTTATGTCCCAAGATTTATTCAGAATTTTATAAACTAAAGAGATAGAACAATTCCATCTCTTGCATTTATTAATATAACAATCGTATTTACTAAAGCGCTTAAATGTTTAAAATAGTATTTACATTTCCAGTTCATTAATTATTAATCATTTCAATATGACAAAATTACATGTCCAATATTATAATTAGAATGATTGGATATTTGTTTGCATTAATTGGCCTAGATACGCTTTGCTGTGGTCAACCACTTTCAATGGTTAGGTTTTATGTTTATATGCTGTACTGAAAAATAGGTTTCATTGTTAATTATTTTCATAAAACGCATCAAACTACCCAAAGTTTGGTTACCTTCGTTATTAATTTTTAGTTTTAATGTTTAATGCAAATACATTTTGGTAAATCATTATAATAATGACTTTCGTTTATACACACTCTTATGAGTTTAGGAATTTATTAGGAAACTATCATTTTTTTCCTATATTTCGTTTTTTTCATGTAGAACTTAGCTGTGCCCGCGCGGCTTTGCACGCGTAGATTTTTAGTACACTCTTTGGATCGTCATAGAACTTTCGCGAACCTTCTAGAACATCCTCCTTCCAGGACTTTCAAGAAATTTATCAAATGTACAGGAACCTTCTAGAAATACAGACACATTCCGCCACTCAGTTTAGAACCTTATAGAACTTTCGAGAATTTTCTAGAACCTTCTCTCACCCACGCACAGCCACCTCCACCAAACTCGCATATTTTCGACGTGACACCAAGGGCTATCCACCAACATAACCATGGCGGGTAGGGAAACACGGGTTTCTTTATATATATATATATATATATATACAAAGGTGGTTTGGGCATGTTGAGCGAAGGAATGAGGAAAGAATGGTAAGAAAGATATATGATGCAAGTGTTGACGGCGCCAGAAAGAGAGGGCGACCACGGAAGACGTGGCATGACCAGATTAACCAGGTCCTGTTAGAAGCCTGAACAACCGTCGAGCTTGCATGCGAAGATGTATGAATATAGACGAAGCGAAAGTTGTATATTAGGACAGAAGAGTATGGCGCTCTATCCTCTCTGCCTACCCCCTCGGGGAAACGGCGTGATGGTAAGTAAGTATATATCATCATCTATATATACTCCATAATTAATATATATATTATATATATATATAATATATATATAATATATATCTCTATCTAATATTATCTATCTATATAGCATAATACTATATATATATATCTATATCACTCTTATCTCTCTCTCTCTTCTCTATCTCTGATCTCCTCATCTCTATCTCTAATATCTATCTCGCTATCTATACTCTACTATCTCTCTCTCTCTATCTCTCTCTCTCTCTCTCTCTCTCTCTCTCTCTCTCTCTCTCTCTCTCTCTCTCTCTCTCTCTCTCTCTCTCTCTCTCTCTCTCTTCTCTCTCTCTCTCTTCTCTCTCTCTCTCTCTCTCTCTATATATATGATTAAGAAGGCCAAAACTAAGATGGAGTGACAACGTCCTCAAAGATATCTCTGCCTTAGACCTTCGAAACTGGAGAAAGCTAGCACTAGACCGAGATGAGTGGAGGAAAATTATTGAGGAGGCCAAGACCCACCAAGGGTTGTAGTGCCAAGAATGATGATGATATTGATTATGAAATACATTCCTTTATGCGAAAATGTATCTATAATATTCCTTTATATTAGGAGTTTTTCAGATGCAACTTACAAATTTAACACGTAGGTAATAGGACGGTTTTTTAACAGTCTAGTTTTGCCCACAATGCGAATAGCTACGGAAGCGGTAGTATTTCGTATGGGAGACTGGCCTGCCGTGCGGCTGTCGGCTCGCGAAGTGTAAGTGGGAGAGAACTCTCTTCCCGTCTCATAGTATTCAATCCAGCATTCTTCCTATCGTGAGATTTTTTATTGATTCTCTTGATTTACTCATGCAGTACCTCTTCCTTAGCAACTCGGAAGAAATAAGTAATGAATCATATATGAAAAATATGAAAAAAACGTTTAATATGACTAAGTCAAATTTTTTTGTTTGCCTTAGAAATATAAATATACATATAATGATAATTTCCTTGTGATTACGACACTATCAATTAGAACACAATTGAGTTTCTGGAAAGAAAGATTTATTTAGTCAATCTCATAAGATTTACACAATGAAAGGTAGGTATCTAGCACAAAAAAAACATTACCTGGAAAGAAAGAAACGACATTTAATGTTATTAATTGTAATGCCGGTTCCTTATTCACAATTACGATAGCAATCACCTTTTGTTATTGAAACTAATCTTATCAAATTTCTCTATCATCAATCATAGATAATTTTAACAATGGTTTCTACTATCCATAGATAATAACGACCATAGACAGTCTATGCTACATAGAGCCACAATTTCAAATGAGAGAAGATTATATTTTTCTTTACATACATATAATCTTGTGTCTCTCCTCTTCTTAATCATATGCTCGTTGCTGAGCTAAAAGAAGATCTTTTTACTTCCTTTCTTTTAACTCGTGGCGTCTGCTTTTTGCTTGTCTGACGAAAAAACTTTGGATCGATCTTTAACCCTTTTCCCGTGATCCAATCGAGCTGAAACTTTGCAAGTAGACTCGTGTTGACGATCAAGAAGATCTGTCAAATTTTCGTTAAAAAAAAAAATTATAGTGTAATTTTGGATTTTTCAAATTTTTAATGTTTTTTTCATACAAGTTATATGGAGATTCCGATGCATACAGAATACATACGGTAGACACGTAACCCGAAAATGAGAAAGGGAGTATTGTAAAAACTTGGTATTTATTGGTTACTTCTTTAACAAATTTACCTGGTCTATCCACCCTGTGGGACACCTCCTATTGATACACACATACTATTAATTTATAGGTCCTCTAAGATTCGGCATCATTTAAGGGATGCTCCTAAGAAAATCTCATAGGAAAAGGAATACACTAACTCGAATGAGATTATCCCTGATTATAAAAAGATCAACATATTTCACGCGCGAATTAATGCGTGGGAACATGAAAACTCATCATCCTCGTCTTCAACCCCTTGTCCTTGTAGGGTCAGGAGCCCAACGAGTCAACAAGGTGCTTCAATATTGCCCTGTCTTATACGGCATCAATATGTGTTAACCAGTTAAGACCATATTGTACATTTTATGGAAAGAAATGTAGAAATTCAATTCAATTTTCAATTCAATTCAATTCAATTCAATTTATTTCATGATAATATGTACATGACAAATAAAATGTTTAAGGCATACATATTAGGAAGTATATATCAAAAATGAAAATATTTAATAAATTAAAAATAACATAAAATCTGGTCAAAGGTGTAGGAGAATCCCGCTTCGGAAAACCCCCTCAGACACATGGAATATATCAATACCCAAAGCGATTTTGTTCAGCATAGCTGTGGCTCTTCCAACAGGCATAACCATCGGCAGGTTGGTCCTGTATATTGGAATGTGAAACAATCTATGCTGACGATGTCTAGTGTAATTATCAGGAACATACAAACCAATGCGTTCCGCAACGTCAAAGACGCTGCGGAAGATACGCTCAGTGTGGCGCCGGCCTAATTTCTATATCTACTTTCCCATAAAAATATAATTTCATCTCTGTGAGATATCTATAATATATTGATTGATTAATGATGTCCCTGTGACAAAAATCTAGTACTGTTCTGAAAAATTTGGACAAACTTAAAATATTCTGAATGAAAATACTAGTCTAAAGGAGTTTTAAAAAATTTGAAATATTATTTTAGGCATATTCTAGTGTAATGCTAATAATTTGGAAGAACCTGATTACACATATGAAAGATATTGCTAAAAATCCCAAAAAAATCATAATAAATGTCTCATTAGTGACATCTGTGGGCTTTAAGGGAAATGAAAAAGCTTTGGATGCCGGCCGCGCTAAGGATTGTTGCAACACATATACGGAACATGTCGTATAATTGAAATATATACAAATTCCAAACATTTAATAGGTAGGGTATTCTATCGTGGGTGGAAATGGCGAACGTTACATTGTGTAAAATGATCACTTAAGCCAGCCGTACGATTGGTCGTAAGCTCTATGAACACCCAAAGACTTCCATACCTTATTACCCATAAAAATATAATTTCGTTTCTGAGAGACATTTATAATATATTGATATACTACAAGATGTAACACAAAAAATGCTTTTCTTTTAAATTTGACCGTATTTTCCATATTTTAGTCTCACTGGTCATCGACGACTTTACCATTCCAAAAGATCTTTATATTTTGCGCTTCACATTTTCCACGTTTTGAATTAAGATCTCTTAAGGTATCAACTCATCAACGGAATTGTTTAGTATAAGAGTCTCTCATTCTTAATCCAACAAGAAAGATTGTTGCTTTCAAAGGGATCCAGCATATTTCTTTCTTACATTGTCCAAAGTACATTTTTTTCATTCCATAGAGCGCTAGGGAGAATATTCCACGTCCCACTAGATACATTTGTGGAGAATATTCCACGTCCCACTAGATACATTTGTGGAGAATATTCCACGTCCCACTAGATACATTTGTGGAGAATATTCCACGTCCCACTAGATACATTTGTGGAGAATATTCCACGTCCCACTAGATACATTTGTGGAGAATATTCCACGTCCCACTAGACGCGAGTACATTTTGATATGTTTCACCGATTGATTTCTGCTAATTAATATTTCGTTTGTTGAACCGACTTTATTGACTATGAAATACGATGATTTGAATCTCCATACATTCACCACAGACTTTAGACAGCTCAATCTATTATACATTCCTCTCAATATTCCCGCATACATCTACGGAATGTGTTCAAACGTTAAATGAACATCTTGACAATGGCAGATGTCATCCACAACCTTTGACAGCAAACGGATAGGTAATCAGCAGAGATTCAAGAACATCCCCTAGTTCAGTGGGGTGCAATTATGGACCAGTAAAAAATATAGCGATATTATCACTACCTGTGAAATCTATGTATATTATGTCGTGGGAAGAACCGCAGATGTCCCTAGCATAGTCCGTTCGAATATATGAAAGACATTGATTTAGAACATATATACAATGTTAAAAATTTGATAGTACTGTGGAATTAGTGAACGTTGCATTACGTAAAATGACCACTTAAGTCAGCTCAAAAATATGCTGAGCCCTGGGCCACCCTATAAGACTTCCATACACGTTTTCCATATAAAGAATTTCGTTTCTATGAGATTTCTATAATGTTTATATTTATTTGAAAACTAGGTGTGCCCACGCGGCTTCACTCGCGTAGATTTTTGGAATACAGCGTAGTACACTGTTTGAATCGTCATAGAACTTTCGCGAACCTTCTAGAACATTCTCCTTCCAGAACTTTCAAGAAATTTGAATATACAGGAACCTTCAAGACATACCGACACCGAACTTTCGGGAATTTTATAGAAACTTCTTCTTCCAGAACATTCTGGGGCAGGTTTTTTCGGAACCTTCTAGACTCACCGACACAGTCAGCGCGCCTATTTTGAAACAATCTGAAGCATTTGCGGCCTTCCCATAAAAAAAAACAATGTGCTAGAAAGCACATTTTCGTCACCCACTCCCACCCACGCACAGTCACCCCCACCAAACTCGCATATTTTCGATGTGACTCCAAGGGCTATCCACCACCATAACCAACGGTGGGTGGTTGTGGCTGGTTATGGAGAAAGCTTGGCGGATAGCGAAACACGGGTTTCTTTTTATATATATATATTGATTTTGAACTCCAAGAAAATAAGCGGCAAAATAAAATACACACACATTCTCTTTTCAATTTAACGATAAGAAAGCCAGATAAAGTCTCGGATTATTGATAGAATCCCTCCTTATTTGGGGGATAACAGTTTTTTCATTCGCTCAGCGCTCCTGAGAGCCCGCACTTTTTATATTTGCGCAACCTTTTCAAGGATATTTCAATCTGCTCGAGAGGCCCTCGAAACTGGTTGTCACCAGAGGGTTCCCGATATTTCATTCATCCAGTCACACGGATTTCCCATATAAGATGATCGTGAAGATCTCGGGATATTCTTGTTTTATTCCTCCCTTTCATGGTCCTGAAACGACGACCAAGACGAACAGGAATGAGCTGGGCTGCTTTTGGCAAACTCAATCATATCTTCGAGAACAAAGAGATCCCAATTAGCCTAAAAAGAAAAGCCTTTGAATCGTGCGTACTGCCATGACGTATGGATTGGAGACTATGGCCCTTACAAAGAAAAGTGTAGAAAAGCTCAAATGCACGCAACGATCCATGGAGAGATCCATGCTTGGAGTAAGCCTAAGAGGCGCAGAACTAGAGTAGTAGATATCATGGATCGTTTAGCGAAGCTAAAATGGCAATGGGCAGGACACGTTGCAAGACAGGATACTACGAGATGGCCTCCCAGAGTTCTGAAATGAAGACCTTGGGAAAATAAAAGAGGCATCAGAAGACCTCAAAAGAGATGGGCCGATGATATTGTCGCTGTGGGGGGAAAGAAATGGCTACAATTAGCCAACAACAGGGAAGAATGGAAAAATAAGGAAGAGGACTATATCCAGCAGTGGAAAGATGAATGCTGTTGAAGAAGAAGAAGAAGATTCCTCCAAGTGTCCACTCTAACGTAGTGGATATTTCCTATGTATATTCTCTTTCATAGAAAGTTGTTGAAAGTTTTCTACGTCAGGTAGGGAAAACCAATTTATATAGTGAAGGTTCACCAAATGAATACAATTAACTAGTAGTAATGTTTATTATAAGATTTAAATAATAGGCACAATGACAGTATTAAAGAATAAGTGATTATAGAGAAGAAAATATTTTGAAGGGATTCTAAAAAATGATCCAGTTTTAATATATACATTGAGATTAATAAAATTTTCAATAAAATAAAAATATAAAATGGCTCAATCCGCCATTTTAACTGAAACACCGGTCAGATCGAATGAAGTCACGCATCAGTACCCATCACCGTGTCTTTGAACCGTTGCCATAGATACAATGCAATGTTTACTGAGGCTTGACGTCACGTAGACGAAATGATAGCTGCGGGCGTATTTGCGCGACATTAAAAATATGTAGATGAAAATGCAATTATTTGCGTAAAAACTTAGTTTATTTATGAAATAATGTTATTTTCGGTAATAGTAGACGTGCACATACAATATAGAATATTATTTCAAAATCTGTCATCATGCTTATTGCAATGAAGTGTACAGTACAAGATTGAAAGTAGGAATGAAGCATTTCAAGATGGCTTTATTGATTTTATACTACAATAGAAACAAAGAAGGATAACGGAAGAGAGTTTAAAATATAGAAAACATAGAAGATAAAGAGTGTCTTTGGTCAGTGAGCCGTGGAATCATGGACCTCTGGTTTCTTTATTTTAGCATGGTTCTCTAATTACAACATGCAAGTTTAGTTAAGAATATTTCGCGTATAATCATCTTTAGCCGTTTTCTGTCTCCGATTAGATGAAGAGCTTCCCTATCTATTAGTATTGTTATTTGCTGCAATTTTTACCGAAAAATTTGAACATTTTTCAGCCGGTTTTTAGGGCGGCCTTGATTGAATATTATCACTGTATGACAGAGGTATAGAGGTGAGCGTGGCCAAAAAAATCTCATGAAAAACAGTATTCTATAATTTCAAATTTCCAAAGCGTCAACTTTTCATTCTTCTTAGGATTTTATTTTTTGATCAGCTTCTTTCTAAGTTGATTTAAATAAAACAGTTCTAGACAAACATTTAAATTTTGATACGGTATTTAGATAAGAAGGATATTATCATAAAATAATAAAATCCGGTTATTAATACCTACCGCTTTACATACAATTTCAAAGTGAAGTAATCTTATTAAATAAAAGAAAAGGATAGAATATACACACATGTGTATATTTTACTCGTTCCTTTATTTTTACAATCTTCCAGGCATTTGTAGTTTTGTATTTTATACTTTTTTTCCAATTATCCTTAAGCCCTGGAATAATTCGCGCTGGGGGCATAAAAATTTATAGAAACCAATTTATACATTTCCACGTAGATTTCAAACAATGTTAAGCTAAATAAATAAATCATATTTCTCAGAATTCAATAAAAAAAATCTTGTAAAATTTCGTATATTTATTTTATGTTTTCATGAAGGCCTTAGGTTGTCTAAAGATGGTAGTATTTATAGAGAAAATATTCTAAATATCTGCCTATTTACAAAGCTTCGTTTAAATGCAAAGTTAAAATGGCAGTGGGCAAAGAAGAGGGACCCAACACACACCCAAGGCCATTCCATGAGCAATAGATCCCATATCGGCCCTACACTTTCGCCACCTATTTTCGGCATTTTTTTAATGCAATTGCGGCCGTACTCACCGCCCTGCTAATACCATAGGAATGCGAACGGGACGGGGAGGCGTCCACACAAAACCTCTTCTCTGCCTCCAAGGCGCAGGGACAAACGACGATTGGGACATACTTATCATCCATTAAGTGGGAATTACAAGTTACATACGTATAAAAAATGCTACAGTTTAAGTATAAAATATGAATGCACAAAGTCCATAGTGTTCATGTAATAAGCATAAAGATAACACAACATGTTTACATACAACTTACCAGCCAGATTAAATAAAATGAATGGCAGTGGGCAAGCATGCAAGGGAGAATGCCACAAGATGAAGTAGAGACCTTGAGAGAATAAAATAGGCATTGGAAGACCTCAAAAAAACAACAGAGAAAGACAAAAGGGAGTGGATGAGGCCTTTATCCAGCAGTGAAGAGATGAATGCTGAAGAAGAAGAAGAAGAAGTTTAGATAGAAAAGAGACTCTGTTTGATTAATTTAAGCTTGGCTTTTTGGTAAATATGAAGAATGCTCGATAAATTTCGAACTTTCTTTGTTCGACAGAAACACATATACCTATTCATAAATATCATATGTACTAACTTTAATTTCCTTCAAAGTAGTCCCCATAATACAAACATTTCTTCCTGTAGTCCCACCATTATTGGAAACACTTCTAGAACCTATATTTTGGAATGGTATTCAGCTGGGCCGTCGCGTTCCGCAAATGTCTTCTGATTCAAATTGGGTCCGTTTCAGCAGCATAAGCATCCAGCAGCGCTTTTCCGCTCCTCTATCCTTTAGATGTTTATATTAGGTCCTTACATATGAAATTGGCGTTTTACCGTACTGGCAAATTTGATCTCAAATATCTTCTCTTTGGTTAGGAATTCCAAATGCAAATTTATACAGCTATTTAATCATGTATTTGTGTTTTGAAAATTAATATTCATTTGTTTTTTCCTCAATTGTTTTTTTCTTTGCATCACTCAGTTTACAAAATGAAAAACTTGAAATATCGCGTTATTTATTAGTACGAGTTCCACCGTTGCACCAGTGCTGCAGAAACGGCTCGAAGGATTAATGATGTGTACGGCGACGGTGCCGCAAAAGAAAACACAGTGCGTTTTTGGTTCCAACGTTTTCGTTCTGGTAATTTCGACCTGCAGAACAAGCCCCGTGGACGGCCGGAGACCAAAGTTGATAATGAAGAATTGAAGGCTATTGTGGAAGCGGATCCACCGCAAACCACATCCGAGTTAGCTGCAGGCTGCGGTGTTAGTGATAAAACTGTTTTAATCCACTTGAAGAAAATTGGTAAGGTGAAAAAGCTTGAAAGGTGGGTACCTCACGAATTGAGTGAAGCAAATCAACAAACGCGCGTTGACTGCTGCGTTGCATTACTCAACCGGCACAATAATGAAGGGATTTTAAATCGAATCATTACCTGTGATGAAAAGTGGATCCTGTACGATAATCGGAAGCGCTCATCGCAATGGCTGAACTCTGCCGAACCAGCCAAACCATGCCCCAAGCGAAAATTGACTCCGAAAAAGTTACTTGTGAAAGTTACATGATAACGCTAGACCACACACTGCACAACAGACGGCTACCAAATTAGAGGAGCTTCAATTGGAATGTCTAAGACATCCACCGTACTCTCCGGACTTTGCCCCAACAGATTACCATTTTTTTTCGAAATTTGGATAACTTCTTGCAAAGGAAAAAATTCAACTCCGATGGGGCAGTCCAAACCGCCTTCAAAGATTTTATTGATTCCCGTCCGAATGGTTTTTTTAGTAAAGGGATCGATGAACTACCTATGAGATGGCAAAAGTGCATAGATAGCAATGGTACATACTTTGATTAAATAAATATATTATAATAAAAAAAAATCGGCTTTATGTTCCTCCCATACTAAACGCCAATTTCATATGTAAGGACCTAATATCATCGTTCCCAAAAGCCTATTGGATCTGGTGAATGGTTTCCACTTGAGTATCGCCAAGCTTATAGCGAAAGTTATCGCTGCTGAAAATTGTTCCATCATTTCAGTTGAACCATCGTCCTAGAGTATATCTGCTTACGATCGGATGCTTTCAGTGAGCGCAGCAACTCTCAAGCCTGGATCAAGTACCTCGAATTTATTCAGTATATCGATTTTGTTTTTCCTTCAAGAATTCTTCCCTTGAAGCGATAACCCAAGAAGACCTGAAACAAAAATGCCAATCTGCAGCTATGTTGAAAGTCTAGTGCTACACATTCTGACTACATGGCCAACCTATTGGAGTTGTCATTTAGAAGGGAGTTTCTTTGGCTTCTTCAAGTACTGAGAGTGATTTGCGCGTTTATCAAGATAAACGTCAAGTCTTTTAGTTTCTAGTATCTTTTTGAGCATCATTTGTGGTGCCAGTCCAGGTGGTTTTAATGTGTTTTCTGTACGGAGCTTATATTTCATAGATAAACAAGATTATGGGGAATATAATATAATAGTACTATATATACAGATCTTGGAGATTTTGTTTAGATTGTGGTTGTAAGATATTATAAAAGGATGAGATGAGAAGCAGATGGTCTCCTAGGACTTCAAGAGCTACTTAACCGTATTAGTGTGGAAAGGCAATGGAATGAGTCTAAATATCAATGTGACCAAAACAAAATTCATGATATCGTCACCCCTCAACTAAATGGAGAATCAAAAGAAAGAGTTGACACATTCAAATATCTTAGCAGTGTGATTACCGACAATATAGATGTCGAGAGAGAGGTACAGTGCTCTATAGAGTTGAAATATGGACAGTGAAAGTTAACACTATGTACCATATAGAAATGTGGCTCCATCGCAGAATGTTACGAATCTTACACACGAATATGGTCACCAACTATGAGAGCATTGAGAAGAGCTGGTGTGGGAAGAGAGTTGGCCAATATTAAAAAGCGAAAGATGGCATATTTGTGAAACATTCTCCGTAACGATGAATATGACCTGCTCCATCTCGTTACGGAAGAAAAGAATGAAGATAGTCGCCGCGTGCATAGATGGTAGAGGCAGATTGGGTACCCACCACTTTCCCAGGAGCATTTTATGAGCTTACGCTGACATATCGGTCCTTCTCATGCGTCGCCTAATTGACAGTTTTTTACTCTAATAGCTATCTCCATGCTGGACCGTGTATAGGGTGGCCCAGCAGGGAGATGCAAGCAAAGCCCAATCACTGTCCCACTCTCGCAGAAATAAAATCTTTATTAGTATATTCATTTCAGTTACATGGTAATAAAGATATATTAGGTCCTTACATATGAAATTGGCGTTTTGCCGTACTGGCAAATTTGATCTCAAATATCTTCTCTTTGGTTAGGAATTCCAAATCTAAATTTATACAGTTATTTACTCATGTATTTGTGTTTTGAAAATTATAATTCATTTGTTTTTTCCTCAATTGTTTTTTTCTTTGCGTCACTCAGTTTACAAAATGAAAAACTTGAAATATCGCGTTATTTACGAGTACGAGTTCCACCGTGGCACCAGTGCTGCAGAAACGGCTCGAAGGATTAATGATGTGTATGGCGACGGTGCCGCAAAAGAAAACACAGTGCGTTTTTGGTTCCAACGTTTTCGTTCTGGAAATTTCGACCTGCAGAACAAGCCCCGTGGACGGCCGGAGACCAAAGTTGATAATGAAGAATTGAAGGCTATTGTGGAAGCGGATCCATCGCAAACCACATCCGAGTTAGCTGCAGGCTGCGGTGTTAGTGATAAAACTGTTTTAATCCACTTGAAGCAAATTGGTAAGGTGAAAAAGCTTGAAAGGTGGGTACCTCACGAATTGAGTGAAGCAAATCAACAAACGCGCGTTGACTGCTGCGTTGCATTACTCAACCGGCACAATAATGAAGGGATTTTAAATCGAATCATTACCTGTGATGAAAAGTGGATCCTGTACGACAATCGGAAGCGCTCATCGCAATGGCTGAACCCTGCCGAACCAGCCAAACCATGCCCCAAGCGAAAATTGACTCCAAAAAAGTTACTTGTGAGCGTTTGGTGGACTAGTGCTGGTGTCGTTCACTACAGCTTTCTTAAATCTGGCCAGACGATTACGGCAGATGTCTATTGTCAGCAACTGCAAACCATGATGGAAAAGCTAGCTGCTAAACAACCGAGGCTGGTTAATCGCTCTAGGCCACTGCTGCTTCATGATAACGCTAGACCACACACTGCACAACAGACGGCTACCAAATTAGAGGAGCTTCAATTGGAATGTCTAAGACATCCACCGTACTCTCCGGACCTTGCCCCAACAGATTACCATTTTTTTCGAAATTTGGATAACTTCTTGCAAAGGAAAAAATTCAACTCCGATGGGGCAGTCCAAACCGCCAGTCCTTCAAAGATTTTATTGATTCCCGTCCGAATGGTTTTTTTAGTAAAGGGATCGATGAACTACCTATGAGATGGCAAAAGTGCATAGATAGCAATGGTACATACTTTGATTAAATATATATATTATAATAAAAAAAAATCGGCTTTATGTTCCTCCCATACTAAACGCCAATTTCATATGTAAGGACCTAATATAAGATACAAAGATTTATGCATACAGGTTACAAAGGACATGGATACAGTACAAGAGCAAGAGAGACAATACTAAGACTCACACATATAGATTCAAGGCAGAGAGGGATTACAGCGGGAGAGGGACAGCGAGGGGACAGGAAGCCATTTTGACACCACTCCCTATAGGGGATGAAGATGTCACAGTTACACAGAAAGATGGAGTTCAATCCAAAGGCGCCACAGGTCCACGGTCTTTCGCAAAATCTATCCTCGGAGCAGCTCCCAGCGAGTCACCCACTCCCTCACGAATTCCAAAAAGAGTCCGAGGTTTCTTGCATTCCTGATAAGGTCATCGTTCCTAGGAGAGCGATGACTCACCCCTTCCATTCCTTCTAGCATCCTCTCCCTAGCATCTCTCATGACTTCAAAGACCCAGAGTTTATGCTCCGGAGTCTGCGGCACACGCCTGCAGGTGCACCACGGAGACTCAGCCAAAAGAGGCAGATGTCCTAGTTGAGAAACATCAGGGAGAGGAGGAACTATTCTGGCTAGCGCAGGACAAAGAAGCCTACGCCAGAGTAATAGCTGATGTCGGGGGGACCTAATATGACACAAAACAAAAAGAAAAAAGCTTGAAAAATAGCTGAAGTTATGTACGAAGATATAAAGATATGGATGAAAGGCTAAATTTTTTTTTTTTTCTTTCTCTTATCCTTAATTTACAGATACACTTCCCTATACGGATGTTACGCCATATACTCATAATTTATCTGCTTCTACGTCCATACAATACACAAATCACTCAACAGTTGGTTTATGCTTCTGAAATATACCCCTATGAAAAGTTATAACATTTTATCACGTTTGTTTTGGCACTCACATTATGGGTCTTGGTCGGTAGTTAAACTCGGAGAGTACAAATTATTTCAGAGTACTATAAATTATCCGAATCTCATTTCAACGGTTTTCGACTGTCGTTCCAACCAAGTGCGAGTGAGATATTTCTTTCTCCTCTCCCTCATATTTGCTACTAAATGATGTCACTCCTACATCTCACAATATCAGTAATCTCTTTATGTTTAATATTTGTTTAATATAATCGTTTAATGTAATTGTATAACTTCTATAAGATTCTTACAGCTGGTCAGGACAAAATTTTTACCAACATGCCAAACAAAGCAAGAATTCTCATCATCCTAGTCGATCCCTCAATACTGGGATCATTACTTGAACTCCCACCTTCTTGACTATCCTCCTTTGTCTTTCCTGGTAACCTGCAGATCTTAGCGTTGTCACCAGGGAAGTGCCTGTTTCATTTCCATTTGATTTCAATGAGTGAGGGATCCTCCTCTTTCTCTTCGACTCTCGATGGACTAACTTATCTTTTAGTAAGATATCCAAAAGCTGGAAGATTCATCTCAGACAAGTGATAAGCATACTAGCCTAGCCTTCTGTAGCAAGTTTTGTGCTTTACATAAGTAAGAACGGTTATTGAATACAATAATAAAACATAATATTTATTTATCGACGGTTGAATATTGATCCAATTTTGAAAGTCGCAAGGTTAAAGCCGAAACCTTAAGTATCACTGCTAGAAAATTTTTCCGTACAATTGATTTCCAAAATCGCCTCCGGGTAATATAAGATACAAAAAATGACAAAATTTATTTGCCGTGGAAAGACGTAGCCCGCAGGGAATTTTCTGATAATACTGACCTGATAAAACCCAACAAAAACAATCCTGTTTAATTAAAGAACATAACATTAACAAAACACAACCTTCAATCCTCTTAGTTTTTTAAATAAATCATATATATTTGTCTATTGATGTTTGGATGATTTACGCTACAGAGTTGTTTTCGTGAAAACTCGCATAAAGAGCACTTTACTTAAACATATCGTGTTACAAAAAAAATACTGATCAAGGAATTTATTTACTCAAGATATATTATGGATGTCTAATGGAGAGAAAACTATTTTTTATGCGGCAAAGTAGGTGTTGAAAGGGCTTATGACCTATCGTACGGCTGGCTTAAGTGATTGTTTTACACAATGTAACGTTCACCAATTCCACCATAGAATAATTTTTGAATGTTGTGTATATGTTGAATTTGTACAACTTGTTTCATTTGCGAGTATATTTTTTAATTTTTCAATATTGTGTATATGTTAAATTTGCACAACTTGTTTCATATGCGAGTTGTATTTTACCACCGCCATCTGTGGTTAAAATTTGACATTCCCCAAAACTAATACAGGATATAACTTTTGAAAAACTCTAATAAAAATAAAATATATTATTATAATCGACAATTTCTACGGTAATCGGTGAACGTCACAAGTATATTGTTTAAAGTGTTCACTTTAGCCAGCTGTACGAAACGTCGTAAGCCCCGTAAACACCCAAAAAAATAGTTTCGTCTCTACGAGGCATCTATATTATATATCTAGAATAATGATGTCCCCCTGAGGATAAAATTCACTGTGGTGTTCTTGAAAATTTTGAATATTCAGAAAATATATACACAAATCTCTCGCCATTTCGCGCTTCGACTTCCGCAGCTTCAATATTGTCATATGTAAGACTTTTCGTAAGGGTTACATTTTTAAAAGTTATTATTGCATTTCAGAATTCATATCGAATCGACAATTACGTACTTAAATAATTTGTTCAATACCCGTACAAATGCTCGGTCCCTGCCGCTACTGAATAGTTTTATATTTTACCACTTTTATAAAGTTGTAAAATATTTCTCAAAACGTTCGCAAATGCGGTGAGTCACTCAGTCAATATCCGGTGGAAGCGGATGTACTTTTCGCCTTGCAACCGAAATTCAACCTTATCGGCGCTCTGATATGCCTTACATTTGCTCTGATATGCCATACATTTTGGAAGGGTGGGTTTCGTATAGAGTATAATTTATTGAAGTTTTACTTGTATGTATTACCCATTATTATTTTATTGATTTTATTTCATATCCAGAAGGTAAATACCCTTAATTTAAGTGTCGTATATAGGTTGTCTATGCTCTTACGACGAAAATATTTGTTGAGGATCTGGGCCTACCCGGGCTCTAGTCCCTCGAGCGTACCAAGGGACCAATCGTGATCGAGGCGAGCCACCAATGAGAAGCCCGATGCAACTGGCGATGTTACCACAATTACTCTTACGATCGCTGTGCTCATTTTACTCCGTCTTTCACTATTGTACAACTTTTTCTTTAATAAATCGATATTATAAATTATAAGTACTCCTTTGTCATCTTGTATATCCTCCTGCCTTAGCTTGCCACATACATCTACACTGAATTTGATTCACGAAGCATGCTTTCAGCGACCAAACATAAATGTGCCAGATGGGCATTGATCTTCTCACAAATACGCAACCTTTATTTCATTTCGCTTCAAATTCAGTTAAATCACATATCTCGCGACACGCATAATACATCTTCCAAACTGGTGACCCTCGATGTGTAGATTCGCCGGTTGTGACGGCGTGTTTTCCACCAGTTTTATAAACAGAACCATACCGGCATCCAACTAGGTCCACACATTCAGTAAATCGCGAACTTAATAGCCAAATATTCAACTAATTCACTTATCACGGTAGAGTCTGGAACGGACTAACCGCGATAAACGAGGGATTACTGTATCCTAATTTAAATCTTTAACAACTACTCCAGTACAGGCTACAAGTTAGTCGTAAAATAAATGTATCAATGTGGACAATGTCTGTGTTCCACCTCCGGGCAAATCTTTGTTTCATCTTATTATATGTATCCACTGGGCAGAGGCTTTAGTTACACCCCTAAATCCACCCGCACGGGGAGAAGGGTTGTTTTATCGCCCTTTATGCGGGGCAGCAGTAAAAAGCCCCTTTCTGCCTCCCGCGGGATTAGATATGCAGACCTTTTTACTAAGGATCTATTAAATGGTATTGTTACAATCATTACGGATTTCGCAATTCTCGTGGAATGGTTCAATCCAAGAAAACTTTATTGGGCCATTAAGTTGACAATGGAGCCTTGTTAAGTGGCATTACTATTATTGCCTTTGCGTCAATGTAGTGAACACAAGTATGTATGCACGTATAGTAAATAACATACATTTTAAGATAAAATAGCTATAACCCGTCAAAAACGACGTATTTTATTATACATTTCAGCCGCCTGTTAAGATTGTAAATAAACTCACTAAAGTGTTCTATGATTATCAGTCGATAATGGCATGATCTGCCGAAACGATGGTCTTATTTTGGATAATAAATATTGAACTCTAAAAATCGTGTTTGATTTTTTAATTTTTAAAATTTTAAATGGAGTTCTTTACAATAAATAACGTCAGTTTACTAAAAGTAAGTGTAAAATATTATTAAATTTTTATGAAATTTTTATTAAACTTGAAGATATTCATATTGTCACGTGTCGTGGCTGCAGGAGGAATTAATGAAAACGCTGGGATTTAATACAGGATTTATTAAATACAGATTAATTAATTATTTAATATTAATTAATTGTTATAATAAACTTACAAAGTTTCTTAACACTGTTAAATGTAACGCTAATATTGAATCAAACTGTTTCGCAAATTTATCACTCATAAAAAGGCACTTTGTGATCGTTTCAAAACTTTATTCATTATTCATTAGAACAATCCATCAAATTCAGCACGTATTACTATTCGCTCCGGTTTATTTCGTTACGTAAGAACTTTTTCCAGAATATTCGCTCAAATATCGCACACGGGTAAGTACTTCACTTAATTAACTGTCGCTTAGTTCACACGCCTGATGGCAACACTGTTATCGCTTCATGATTCGCCGCCAGGGATGCGTCACTGGAAACATCATTACAACAATCCCCCTCCGCGGTCGGGATCCGTTTATTTATACCCGAGGACGTGGAATTTTTCGAACCTTCGAGACTTTTATAGTATTATCTCGCAAGTTCTTGTACTTTCCAGATATCTCTGGAACTGTGGAGACGTCTCTCGAAAGCCGTAGACTACGCTAGGTTGTTCTGGAATCTTCCGTTGTATTGTGATCATTTCAAACAACTGTCACTTGACAGAAGTGCGCAACTCCTTCTAGCCTCGTTACAATATTTTACTCTAGCGAATTTGGATATAGATATGTTTTGAAACTCAAGCTGATTATTAACAAGCAATACCTTCAGATCGCTACTTTTTAGGATAGTTAACTAATATGTAAAATGTAGGAATAAGCTCGGAGAATATATTGACATTCAAACGTAAAGAAAATGGTGGTCGCGTGGGTTTTCATGTGGAATGGTCCCCTTATTGCTTATTCACCCGCGTGTGAAATTCGACGTGGTCGACATGTGATGAAATGGCTGCCATCATCGGTTAATTATTTTTAAAAATATCTCACGCATCATTTATTTTCATGACGTCCTTTTTAATTGACGAATACGGAGCGGTTGTTAAATTAATCCAGTCGATATTCTCCCCATCATTCAATTGTGACGGCCTGGGCACCGGCTTCGATAGCCACTCGAATAAAATAAATTGCATTTATCTATGGTTTCTATTAAAAAAGATAGCTTAATTTTTAACAACTATAATTTTTAATGAAAGTGAAAATTGAAATGAAATACTTCAATCATTAAACTTTTAATTCAGAAAAATTATAGATCTCTCATACAGACGAAGCGTATGGGAAAATATGTACATATATCTTCTGTGTATAGTTTTCTGGGATATTCTGCCGTGTGTATGTGACCTCTCTGGCCAACGTTTCGGATCCCATTGCAGGGTCCATCATCAGGGCTGATGTGATGAGTGAGTGTTGAAGTGTAGGTTAAGTATTACCTTGCAATACCGTACCGAAGTCAGGGCGTCTCCAAGTTTGTGTTATGTTAAATACTGGATTGCAGTACCGTGTCGAAAGCAAGGTGTGTGTCTTCATGTAGTGTTTTATATATCTACTAACGGATGTCGGATGTGTATTTTTTATGTACATATAAGTCTTTAATGGGTTTTAGCGAGATTTACGACATGTCTAAAGACTGGCTAAAGTGATCACTTTACACAATGTAATGTTCACTGATTTCACCCGTGATGTGACACGCCAAATTTATCGTGAATAAATATACAATTATGGAGTGCATTTTACATGTCTTAAAAAAAAAATTAATGCAAATTCGTGCAGTGGGGACCTTTGAATCTTCTGATTTGAATTTTCTGGGGTATTCTGCCGCAGGGTCCCATTTCAGGGCACGCAATCCGGACTGATGGCCCTGTAATGAAACTTAAGCCAGAAATACTGTGGAAACACGGCAGAATACCCCAGAAAAAGCAAACTTAAAGATTCTGAACGATCGTCAAAACCTAAGAACAATTTTCAGATCAAGTTTTATTATAGATGTTTCATAGAGATGGGTGCTAGTAGGCTTAAGTGATCACTTTACACAACATAATATTCACCAACTTCACCCATGATAGACTACTATAGGTCGACCACAATCAAAAGACCATTCCCTAGCTTTGTACGGTAAGAAGAAACCGGGGGAAAGTTATAGTATATATGTATAGATATATATATATATATATATATATATATATATGTATATTTATATTTATTTATTTGGAATATCATGTTGAGGCTTGTAATACGAGCTAGCCAGGCAATGTATATATGTGTATATATATATTTATACCCAACAACCCGTGCCTACACACATATTTTTTGCGCACATTCTTTTAAATGCGGTGTAGCTATACATCTATCAATTTTTTTGAAGTAAAATGTAGGTATGTATTTCTAAATTGCAATTATTAGATCTTTGAGCATTTGAATTTAACTTCATGGGTCAAAAAAAATTAACTTAAAAAATTTAATATTTAAAAAGTTTTTGGTACGTTTACTCTATTTCTCTCCGAATAATGAAATTTCGTTGTTTTCGCACTATTTGCGTAGGAGATTGTTCGATTAATGATAAAATAAGAAGGTGCGCGTGTATTCAAAGCGCGCTAAAATATTTTTTACTTAGAATTTAATTAACGCTTCCTGTTCCGGGGTGGAGCTATCGATGTTATTTAAATTTCTATCGCTGCGTAATAATTGTGTTTGTTCCGCTGCGAAAAGTATTAAAATGAAATTTTCATTATAATACGGTTTCAGCGGAAACTCTCCGAGATTGTTTACAATATCGGTAATAGTATTTTTAACTTCTATTAATAATTAATAAGAATTTACTATAGATTTATGCTGTGTTGTGTCGAGAGACTATGTGCTTGAGTGAGATGAACGTAGAATCATTTTCAATTTTTTTTATATAACATTTACACAAAATTTAATTCATAAATGTTATAAATAAGTTATTAGAATTATATAAGCATATATAAACAAGCAAATATTAGACATTTTGAAATCATTCACATTAAAGGTGTAGTAGAATCCTGCTTCGGAATACCCTCTCAGATTGATATCCAGATTAATATTGTTCAGCATAGCAGTAGCTCTTCCAACAGGCATAACCATTGGCAGGTTGGTCCTGTATATTGGAATGTGAAACAATCTATGCTGACGCTGTCTTAGGGAATTATCGGGAGCATACAAACCAATGCTCCGCATAATTTTAGGATTATCGATCATACAGCGCAACAATCGATAAAAATGCGCAATCAGTTACACATTCTTTCTAGTCTCTAAACTGTTGTAGCCAAGCATACCCTGGAGGAACTCGGTTGGGTAAAGCCAAGGATAATGCCCTTACTCTCTCATGTAGAGATATCTTAGAAACCTTTTTTGTACTTTCTCTACCATAAGAGAGTACTTGCCCTCATGTGGCCCCCAGATCATCGAGCCACTCTCGAGTCTACTCCGCACCAAGGAGTTGTAAAGAGTACTCAGTTCGCGGGTATTTTCGAAAACCCTGGCTATACTAGAACAAATCCTAACATTTTCAATGCATTACCACTGACAGCCTCTATGTGGTCGTGAAATGACAGGTTGCTTACAAATCTAATGCCAAGATCCTTAACATTCGACGTTCGTATCAGATTTTGGTCGTTCATTTTATAACGCAAGAATAGAGTTTTTTGGGCCCTAGTGAAAGATGTTACCGAATACTTGGAAACATTAAACATAAATTTATTTCGCCTTCCCCATTCACATACCTATATTTGATATATCTGCTTGGATAAGTTGAAAATCGTCCAAGGTTACCACCACCTTTAAGAAAAGCTTTAAGTCATCCGCGAATAACAGAAAGCGTTATCATGTTCATCTGTTAGAGACATGAATCTTATTAGGCGCGTGTGGCGCTTAAGGCATGCTATCAGTATTGAATATGCGCTCGCGTTTATTTCGTGAAGGTGTATGTGATAAGTAAGTGTAGGACAGACGGAGATACAGGATGTCAAGAAATACTCAGGTCGGTTAATTGATGAGAAAGGATGCAATAAGAGTTTATCGCGTAGTACAATATATAGTGCTGGCAACGGCTACGGCGGTCAGCGAAAGAGTGTCAGCCGCGGCGGCCTTCCATTGGTGGCGTTGCGCGTTGGTGAGGTTTTCCTCAAGTAGCGAATGGTTGCTTTCGCATGGTCGAGAGGCTAAAGTCGCGGCAGCTCTCCATAGAATTAAGGAACACTTAAGGTGTTAAGTAGCAATAATTATGCCGAATTTCCTAGTCAGCTTTTGGTAATGAAACAATATTTTGGTATAAATAAGGGTTAACCAATTTTAAACGCAATTTATACAGGATAATTTTGGAAAAAAGAAAAGGTTTTAACAGTAAACACATTTTTACAAACAGTCATCTTTTGAGGATGTTCTTAGGTTTTCACGGCCACTCAGAATCTTCTGGTTTGTGTCTTCTGGGGTATTATGCCGTGTTTTTATGACATTTCTGGAACCAACCGTGGCATCATTTCTAATTTAAGCACTTAACTCCTCCCCCACTAGTCCTCTTAACAGGCTTCATATCTAATTTAACGCTTTTGTGGACCCTGTGATGCCTTCCGGGCAGTCATAACTGGACAGGTAGTTTTATGAACTCCACACACTCACACGGGTGATTTTCACCAGCTGAGCAGCTTCGGATGCGATTATACTGCACCACAGCCTCATGAGAAGATTAAAACTAGGCTGCTTTATCATCGGGTCCACATAAGCTTCTTATTTTTCAGATTCTGCTGCCTTACATCCCGTTTCCAACGATTTGAAATGGAATTTACTCTGAAACATTTAGGGACATTCGCGAATGAGATGCAGTAGATAAGTAGCGTGCAGGAAGAGATTTTAATAAATATGCTCGCTCGAAAGCCATTCCCTCTATAACCGACAGCCCACAGACAGAGCGACGATTAACAGTGTGGCCAGCGCGCGTTAGTAAATCAAGAAAGTACCTACCGACATGTGAAAAATTTTATAGTGCGGACCTGAGCGATTTAAGTAACGTGCATCAGTATATGAGAGACAAGTTATTCAGGAATGATAATTGTGCGGATTTCTAAATTAGATAAAAAATACACGGAAGATTCTAGAAATATTTAATGGAATAATAAATCAATAAACATTCCAACCATTACCCTTTCCACGCTTTACCATTCTCCTCTCGACCACGGTACCATCAACAACGCACGCGTTACTTAAATGACCACTTAACTAAAACCATAGTATTTATTTATAAACTTTTTGTGTACATATTGTTACGATGGCGGTACGTAATGTAATAGTGACAATACTAGCTGTGTGATAACAAGACAAGTAGGAGATGGATGGGGACAAGGATGGGTTTTGGGAAAGGTAAAATTGCTTTAGTCTGCTTTTAAAGATAATAGTTATTATTCCACTATGCAGAGACATCACAAGATCATGTTCTGTGATGTTGTGATGTCTGTGCATAGTGAATTCCACAGTCTAGCCGACTGTACTTGGAATGAGGAGTTGAAGAATTCAGTATTATTAATGGGGATGGATAGTAAACTACTGAATAGTGAATAAAATAATTTCTTCGAAAGATTTGGTAGTTAACATACCTGATGATGAGAGGACTACATTTCATGAGGAGGACAACAGATATCTTTTGCATAGTTCCTTCCAATATATAGAAGTTTTCAATTTGTATACAAAAATTTCATAGATGTGTGAACTTTCTCATGATGGAATTGGTGAACGATGCATTGTGTAGAGTGATCACCTCATACAGGCTATGAAAACTTCCAGACACGTTTTTTATCTCTATAATTTTTCGTCTCTGTAAGACCTCTATCTTCTTTTTCCTTGCACTCTCCCAACTCATTGCCTAGGTAGGCTGTTGGGGTCGGCTCTTCTCGTTCTCAGGCTGTATTTTTCTGTGTGTCACACTGTATTCATCTAGGCCATTTCTCTGCAGGATTTTGGAACATTGAGTTATACAGGAATTCTTTGGTCTTCCTCCGAATGAATGTCGATGAAGATCCATAGACATTGCCTGCTTTACCGTGTGGTCTCCGTCTTATGTTCCCGTACCATCTCAGCTATCGTTCTTCCATCTTACTGTTTATGTCCGTGAGACCTAGGCTACTACGAATGCGTAAACTTTTAATTCTATTTTTTAGTTTTTTTTATTTATGGTTTTTGTGTTTAATTTGTAGAACTCCATATTTATTTTTAGCGAAATTTAAAATAAATTAAATTTTAATAAATATTATTATTAACCCGTAGAACTTAATAATAATATTTATTAAAATTTAATTTATTTTAAATTTCGCTCAAAATATCTATTTTTTAGGATTACCCCTGCCAAGCATCTAAATATTCGCTTTTCTGCTGTTTCAAGTTGCCTAGAGTTGAATTAGTGGACAAAGTTCAGCATACGGAGCCATACGTTATCGCGGATCTCTGTGAGACTTCTATAATTTATCTCAATTCAATAATAATCCCGCAGTGGACAAATCCAGTAATCGTGTTCTCAGAACATACATGTAAAAATGTTATTATAAACAAATTCTGTTTAAATCATCTTATTCCTGAGTACCTGTGTGCATTATTTACTTACTTGCCATCCTAACCATGCATTACATGCCATGCCACTGAAGGTAGCTACAAGGTAAAGGCGGACTCCTTCGTACACTTTCTATACTCATATATTAATGACCACCACGCATCATAAATCCTCTTTAAGCCTTCTGTGACGTACTTCCCAGCAACTGTATCAACCGCGGAATAAAATAATATTTTAATAATCCCGCAGAATCAGGTTGTTTACTCGCGAGGCCGTGTCACGCGCCCAGCCCCTCGAATGATAAAGCACCAATTACCTAATGACTGATATGCAAGGATTTACTGGGGGTGGATTTTTTCCCTCGCTAACGTACTTAGCCTGTTATCGCTCCCAGCTTCCCAGCGATTTATCAACCACTGCCTGGAATACTTTGTTATTTATTTTTCAAATTGTGATGAAGCCATAAGTCATTTATTTTAGCCCCTTTATTATTTTTTTACAAAGAACTATTTATTTATTTATTATATGGTAACAAAACGTGAGCTGGACCCAAAGGGAAGGGAGTGGAGACGAAGAATAAGGTGGAACCATGAGTTTTGTAAAACAAACCAGCTATTGTAGCTTAGCTATGGTTTAAAAATCAACTTTTTCTAGGAACCCAAATATCATGAACTTATATATCAATTTTTGCACCCCTCGTAGCCCAGTAGGCATGACACAGGCTTCTCTCACCGAGGGTTCCGGTTTCGATTCCCGATGAGGTCACAATTAATCTATATGATATTCTCAAGCCTTGGTGTTTGTGATGTGTTTTACTTCTGTAATTGGGCCTCTTGGCATATTGAAGCGTTAAATTTTTTTTTCTAATTACTCTTTTACCTAAATTCCGATCGATTATTTTATCTTTAAAATGGTGTTACAACTTAATGTCTAGTAGTTTAAGAAAAACAACAATACACATTTTAATAGCTATTCCCGACTTGAATCGCCGGGAATCTAGGGATGAAAATTATGGGAATAGGGTTGGAGATGTATAGGGGTATTATCGGAACGAATATGGACTACATTTTATTGAGGGTGAAGAGAGGATAAATGAACACAGATGACAACCGAACTCATCACTAAAAGAGTGTTCTTTCCCTTTTCTGTTTCACTGCGATGGGGGTGACGAAATCAACAACCACTTAACAGATCTTGTAATCTGAGCACTTAATACAAAACTGTTGCAAAGCACGACACTTCGAGATTTAATTAAATGGTTAATTGACACAAAACGATACCATCTACTCTACGTTTTGGAAGTAGGATAAAGAAGGGGGGAATAAGGAGGGGTGGGCGTGGCGTAAAATGCCAGATTCGTCGTGCGAGAAACAAATGCCTAGAAACAGTAACACTTATCATACTTTAAGATCAATAGCTGTTAATAGGATAGTAAAAAAGTGTGGTGTTATATTTTTACGATTCCCTTAAACTAAACGTGTGATGTACTCGTACTGGGTCAGGCGGGTAATAATTAATTAGTAATACTTCGAGTGACAGCGACGACGCGCCTTTAAAGTCAAAAGATGTCGACACCAACCGATCCGTTCATTGGCCGCCGGTGACGACATCCCCGGCGAATCAACTGCCGTTTGCATGACAACACTATTAACTCGGCCAATCGGAGGGTCGTCACCTGTTCACTTTTCTATGACGTGTATCTCCACAATTTATGACTACACTATAAAACGTAAAATACTTAATCCATAACGTTGAAGCAATTGAGATGTGGCTCTATAAACGCGTGCCGACAGTTTCATGGGTGGATAGGTTAGGTTAAGTTAGGTTAGGTTAGGTTAGGTTAGGCTAGGTTAGATTAGATTAGGTTAAGTTAGGTCCTCCGGTGTACGAAAAAGGTCAAGAAGTGCCGCGGTCCATCAAGATAAGAAAGCTTGATCATCTCGGACACATTATGAAAGGACATAATCTTAACCAACTAATCATACAGAGAAAAATAAATTGATAGCGCAGGAAGACGCCGCATCTCATGGCTATCTTGAGGGATCGGTACTATTATAACTCGACTAAATTATTCTGTTTGGCGATTAATGGAGATAGCCAATCTCCGATAGGATATGGCACTACAAGAAACCTGTTGATAGGAGTATGAACAAAATGTCTGAGTTATGTTACATAACACCCCGAAATCAAAAGTTGATCAATTTGTGTTATTATTATAAACGAGCTTACCCGCGCAGCTTCGCACACGTGTGCGAATCTAAATATATCTGCGATATGCTAAAAATCTACGTAGATTTTTAGTATATTTTATCAATATAGTTCTATTTTATCAATTTTGTATTAACCTTAACACAAAGATATATGTCGTCGCCGACATTTTTAGAGAACTTTTTAAGTTCTGTTACTTCTCTATATAGTAAGAATTTATAAAAAACGCATCGCTTTAACATTTTTTCGTCAACTTTAGCTGTAAAATAGGAAACCACGAAAATCCCTTTTACTTTAACGGAATAATAAATATATAACCTACATCCACTCTGAGAGTTCATTCTAGATATTGAAGAAAGAATTTTTGAAATCGGATGAGTAGTTTCGGAGATTACCTGCTACATCCAAACTTACAAACTTTACCACTTATATATAAGTACAGATAAAAAAGTTACATTTTTGAAAAAATTCACCCGATTAGTGATAAAAAGAAACGTGCCTAAATAAATCTAAAAATCTTCTAGTTTATGTATTTTGGGGTAGTATGCCGTGTTTTCACGACCTTTCTGGCCGACTTTTCGGATTCCATTGCAGGGTCACTATGATGGTCATAAAAACGGGGCATAATACCCCAGAAAACATAAACCAGAAGATTCTCCGTGGCTGTGAAAACCTAATAACATTTTTAAATCTAAAAATATAAATACATGGATAGACTTTGATCCTTGATATCTCAATTTATCCGTTTGACTCTAATCCTATTTTTTTGTCGACAGGACTACAACGACGATATCAGGCAGGAACAAATGTGGGAAATGCAGATCCTCTCGACACAACGCCAGCACATGACTCCTCCAGACTCGTCCCAGAGCGGAAGCGAAGAGACCCTCCCGCTGCTGGCGCCCTCGCTGGAACCACGACCTCCCCACCAGCAGACGCCCCAGCCCAGCCACCCCGCATTACAGCAGAGCCACCAACCGCTGCAGCAGAACCACCAGTCCCTACAGACAAACCACCAAGCCCTGCAGACCAACCACCAAGGCGTCCAAGCGAACCACCAGGCAGTACAGACGAATCACCAAACGTTACAGCAGACCCACCAAGCGTTACAGTCGAGCCACCACCAGGTCCAGCTGCAGCACCAAGCGGCCAACGGACACGACACGGCTGCTGCCATCGCCGCTATTGAGCAAGAAGCTGCTCATCATCAGGCGCTGGTGGCTAATCAACAGCAGGTAAAGGAATCTTAATTTTAAAAATCTAAGAAATTTTATACAAACCGCACTGAATGTTTAATAACCAAATTAATTAATCAATTAGAAAGACATACAGAAAAATCTAATTCACGAAAAAATATTAGGTTACTACTGGGATTCTAACCCAGGTCACTCTTTCCGGGGAGGCGGTGCTCTGACACAATAAGGGTCACAGCAACGGCCCCGGTTATATATATATAGATATATATATATATATATAATATATATATATATATAATATATATCTAGGTAGTTGCTTCAGGACCGACATGGTCTAGTGAAGCAATACCTTCATTTCAATGTATAAATAAATTAAAAGAAATAAATAAATAAAAATAAAAATAAAAAAATAAAATATATATATATATATAAATAGGGGTATTTTAAAATTTCGTGGGTATGGTAATATGCATAACACATAATAATATATAAAAAGAAACCCGTGATTCCCTACCCGCCAAGTTTTCTCCACAAACAGCCACAACCACCCACAACCACCCACCAGTGGTTATGGTGGTGGATAGCCTTTGGTGCCACATCGAAAATACGCGAGTTTGGTGGGGGTGGCTGTTCGTGGGTGAGAGTGGGTGACGAAAATGTACTTTCTATCACATTGTTTTGTTATGGGAAGGCAGCAAATGCTTCAGATTGTTCCAAAATAGGCGCGCCGACTGTGTCGGTGAGTCTAGAAGGTTCCAGAAAAACCTGCTCTAGAAAGTTCTGGAAGGGGAAGGTTCTAGAAAATTCCCGAAAGTTCTATAAGGTTCTAAACTGAGTGGCGGTATTTGTCAGCGTGTCTAGAAGGTTCCTGTACATTCAATAAAGTTCTGGAAGTAGAATGTTCTAGAAGGTTCGCGAAAGTCCTATGACGATCCAAACAGTGTACTAAAATCAACGCGTGCAAAGCCGCGCGTGCACAGCTAGTAATTTAATAATTTGCGGGAAACGAAAAAATGGTTTTTAGAAATTTTCCTCTGCAACTTTGTGAAAGCCAATTTCAAATTATATTTAAAAATGATAACACTGTTTACTTTCAACATTTGTTATTTATTATGTTAATCTTCAGTAACAGTAATATCATTAATACTTAATATGAGACTTAAGTGTGGCGAGAAGAGTGGGAGGAAAATTAGGTTTGTATATACTCTAAGGAGATTAGAGTCGGCAGGGTGTAGGGGCGTGGTCACTAAGCGCTAAAGAAGAGACGTAATGGAAAGTGTTTCAATATTAATAACATTTATATTACACTTAATCGCTAAATTCGCAATATTTTAATTATTTATTAAGTTTTTCTAGATATTACTATTATTTTTCAAGGATAATTAATTAATACTTGTTCCCTAGAGTTTTCCATGTTGCACAGCTGTTTTGCTGGTATGCTCTGCACATCATTAGTATTTACATTTTACGTGATGCTCGGCATTGAATCTAGTAAGTTCTTTTTTAGAATTTCGGCATTCGATTATAGTTCAGTAAGGTGAAATCCATATTCTAAGGGTAGCTATTATATCAACGTTATCTTACCCTGCCGCCCTATATTCGTCATCCATCATTTTGTAAAAGGGTCCTCGATCTCATTCAATTTATTATGTGGCGTTTAATAAAAAGGTACAACACCCCGCTACTGCGTGTAGGGTGATGACTGATTCTTACCCCTTCAGTAGTTGTGTAATGTATGATAAATTGTATCTCACAAATAGTTTATGTGATGGTTTATGCAAAATCCGATGTCTTGTACATCCGGCCGAATCTCTATTTATTTTAAAATAAAAATTTTAACGGCCAAATACAAGATGGGTAAAAAAAATATTGCCCTTTGCCGTGCGCACACCCATTGACTTAATTTTAGGGTATTTTTTAACATCGATGGTGATGGCGATGATATGTGCGAGGTTTAATAATGAGTACTCCTGAAAGAATGTTAAGTACATTGACATCGTCCAACGTACTACCTTCGATATTGAATGTAACCCAAACCAAGGAATACTGCGTCCGATGGCCTGACATTCAATTTTACCCATATCAAAAGCAAATATGTTAACACATCAAATAATTACTCATTAATTGATGAATTGTATTTCCCCACTGGCTAGTATTACTAAGCTAAACGCTTGTGCTATGAAAATAGGACTAATTTGCTGTTCTGGGCTGAGATTCGAACCCGCGACCATTGGATCACGAGGCGAGTGTCCTAACCACAAGACCAACAAGCTACTCATTTGTATGTATATTTTTTATTATAATATGACTTTTCACACTACATTAATACTTTTTTGTTTTTGAATTTCTATTATATTACGTTTTTCTTATGCTTCTACTTTTTATATACTTGCTTTTTATTTTATATTATATTTATCTTTGTATTTGTATCTGTATTTTAAGTATTTTCTTTCCTCTTTATGTCATTATTATGATTATATGTTATTATTATTATTTCTTTAAACTATATATTTTGTTAATGTACACTTTACTTATCTGTTGTAAAAGCCCTAAAAAAGTATAAAGTTTATAAATAAAAAAAATAAATAAAAAAAATTAAGGAGTAGTACTTCACATCCCCCAGTGTTTGACACGAAGGAATCAATATACAGTTCTTTACGACCTCCAAATTCCCTATTAGACTAATAGGGAATGTAAATGCCAATAATTAAGGGGTTATGTGTAGTCAGGATTTTTAAAAAATCGATAATTTTTTTTGTATTTTCTTAAAGAAAAATGTTTAAAAAATATTGTGTGAAAATATCAACTCGATCCGGTTATTAGTTTTAAAGATATCCAACGATAACTGTAGGGCCCTCTGCTGCTGCCCGTACTGACACGCGGATGGTAGTAGAGCCGGCCGGGCTGACAAACGCGGTTTTGCCTGATTAATTCTAAGAATAATGTACGAAATTTCTTTTATACTTCTACTTTTAGACACAAGACCCTTTAGGCTAACTGAGATTTGATTTAGTGTTAGTACTTCAGTGGCAGTGAAACCCAGCAGTCGATAGGTAGTTGTGTGTGTATTATAATCATTTTCATAAATTTATAATGAGATGTCATGAAGGTATGCAAGGAATATTAATGATTGCCAATGCATAGGATTAAATTATGGACCTAATGCACACTGGTATGGTGAAAAACTCGATATAGAGCGCATAAAGATTGCTGACCAACGTGCAAATCAGGTCACTCGAGAAGGCAAAATGAGACGTAGACAAAAAAAAATCGACATCTTGGAGGCTTACACATCGGCAGAAGATCTATTATATGTACCAAAAATAGACGACTCTACATAAGTAATTTTTTAAAGTGTATTTGTATTAATTATTTATGCATAAAACTTTAAACGCGTTTTTCTCAAAATAATGTTTTCAAAAACGATGTCCACGAAACATCATATTTTAGGCATTAAAAACTTGTGCTTAATCAAAGGATTTTTTTTTTACTTAAACTTTTTTTTATAAATAATTTCCCTCAAAATTCATAATTAAGCTTTCAATGACCGCCATTTTGTTAAATTTAAAAAAATAAAAAAAGCTTTGATTAAGCACAAGATTAACTATTGAACTACTAATTTTTTTTGTTTCATTGAATTTAGATAAACCACTAAGAAGCACTGATGGACACCGCGAGGCACTATTTGTAAGACAGGGGTCAAGAATCAAGCTTCTATCGTGGTCCAGTATTAAGGCGATCGTCTAGCAGAATGAGCAAATTTCACCATTTTTTCTCATATCTTCTCTTGCGTTTTTTATCACATTTTTGTAGGGACATATCTAATTTTAAAATTTATTCATCAGGTTACATATATTTTAAATACGAATATCTTATTAAAATGTCATAAACTAAATTAAATAAATGATTAATAAATTACCAAACCTTCGATGTTTTAAAAATGAAGAAAATTGCTCCACTTTGTGGGCCTTTTATGACTGAACGGCGTGTTGAGATGTATTTTTTATTCAATAATATTACAAAGTAAACGATTATCTAAAATTTATTACAATTATAGCAAAATCTGTTAGTATATTTACATGCAATTTATGTTTTAAAAAATACGTTTTTTAAATTTTTTTTTTTTTGTGGGTTTTTTTCAACTCTTTTTACATGGTTGACAACTTTTTTACTTCAATAGTCAAAAGAATAGATATTATAATTTTACAATAAAAACAAAAAAAAAAAATCAAAATCTTTGTCGATATTCCTGATTTTAGATATTTAATCAAGACGCAAGGTATTTATGACACAATACGCAGTGCCTTGATTAAATAGCTAAAATCTGAAATCGAGAATAATTTTTTGATTTTTTTTTGTAGTAATTTTAAAATAATAATATCTATTCCTTTAATTTATTAAAGAAAAAATGTTGTAAACTATTTTAAAAGGATTGAAAAAAACACACAAAAAATAAAAATAATTTAAAAACAGTGATTTTTAAAACATAAATTGCATGTAAACAAACTGACAGATTTTTCTATAATTGTAATAAATTTAAGATAATCGTTTACTTTGTAATATTATTGAATAAAAAATACAACTCAACACGCCGTTCAGTCATAAAAGGCCCACAAAGTGGAGCAATTTTCTTCATTTTTAAAACATCGAAGGTTTGGTAATTTATTAATCATTTATTTAATTTAGTTTATGACATTTTAATAAGATATTCGTATTTAAAATATATGTAACCTGATGAATAAATTTTAAAATTAGATATGTCCCTACAAAAATATGATAAAAAACGCAAGAGAAGATATGAGAAAAAATTGTGAAATTTGCTCATTCTGCTAGACGATCGCCTTAATACTGGACCACGATAGAAGCTTGATTCTTGACCACTGTCTTACAAATAGTGCCTCGCGGTGTCCATCAGTGCTTCTTAGTGGTTTATCTAAATTCAATGAAACAAAAAAAAATAGTAGTTCAATAGTTAATCTTGTGCTTAATCAAAGCTTTTTTTATTTTTTTTAAATTTAACAAAATGGCGGTCATTGAAAGCTTAATTATGAATTTTGAGGGAAATTATTTATAAAAAAAAGTTTAAGTAAAAAAAAAAATCCTTTGATTAAGCACAAGTTTTTAATGCCTAAAATATGATGTTTCGTGGACATCGTTTTTGAAAACATTATTTTGAGAAAAACGCGTTTAAAGTTTTATGCATAAATAATTAATACACATACACTTTAAAAAATTACTTATGTAGAGTCGTCTATTTTTGGTACATATAATAGATCTTCTGCCGATGTGTAAGCCTCCAAGATGTCGATTTTTTTTTTTTCTCATTTTGCCTTCTCGAGTGACCTGATTTGCACATTGGTCAGCAATCTTTATGCGCTCTATATCGAGTTTTTCACCATACCAGTGTGCATTAGGTCCATAATTTAATCCTATGCATTGGCAATCATTAATATTCCTTGCATACCTTCATGACATCTCATTATAAATTTATGAAAATGATTATAATACACACACAACTACCTATCGACTGCTGGGTTTCACTGCCACTGAAGTACTAACACTAAATCAAATCTCAGTTAGCCTAAAGGGTCTTGTGTCTAAAAGTAGAAGTATAAAAGAAATTTCGTACATTATTCTTAGAATTAATCAGGCAAAACCGCGTTTGTCAGCCCGGCCGGCTCTACTACCATCCGCGTGTCAGTACGGGCAGCAGCAGAGGGCCCTACAGTTATCGTGGGATATCTTTAAAACTAATAACCGGATCGAGTTGATATTTTCACACAATATTTTTTAAACATTTTTCTTTAAGAAAATACAAAAAAAATTATCGATTTTTTGAAAATCCTGACTACACATAACCCCTTAATTATTGGCATTTACATTCCCTATTAGTCTAATAGGGAATTTGGAGGTCGTAAAGAACTGTATATTGATTCCTTCGTGTCAAACACTGGGGGATGTGAAGTACTGCTACTTAATTTTTTTTATTTATTTTTTTTATTTATAAACTTTATACTTTTTTAGGGCTTTTACAACAGATAAGTAAAGTGTACATTAACAAAATATATAGTTTAAAGAAATAATAATAATAACATATAAACATAATAATGACATAAAGAGGAAAGAAAATACTTAAAATACAGATACAAATACAAAGATAAATATAATATAAAATAAAAAGCAAGTATATAAAAAGTAGAAGCATAAGAAAAACGTAATATAATAGAAATTCAAAAACAAAAAAGTATTAATGTAGTGTGAAAAGTCATATTATAATAAAAAATATACATACAAATGAGTAGCTTGTTGGTCTTGTGGTTAGGACACTCGCCTCGTGATCCAATGGTCGCGGGTTCGAATCTCAGCCCAGACTAGCAAGTTAGTCCTATTTTCATAGCACAAGCGTTTAGCTTAGTTTGAAAATAGTAAGAATATTGATTGTGACACATATTCCATGTCCGCATCTCTATTTATTTTAAAAAAAAAAACAAAAATAAAAAAAAACAAAATACAAATCAATTATTTAAGTCCAATTCGACAAATACTAGTAATCTTTCAATATACCTTATAATACATGTTTGAATAATATACAGTTATTGGCAAAGACGTCTAGTTTCTCGTATCTGTTTGCTAGTCTAGGAAGCCTTTGCAGTAGGGAATTAAAAATATAGTTAGTAGCTGCCGTTTCCACGGCAAAACCTACATGACTTCTAGTTAAGCGAAACTGAACACGCAAGCAGATACGTTCTAGTAGCTGAGGACAGTCGATAAAAGTTTTTTTTGTGTGTTTTAGGACCCCAGATGTTTTAAGTACAGAAGATTATTGTAGAATGCCTCCCAACCCACCCAACGGTCGCTACGTCGCTGGTGCCAACAGACTCATATCAGCTGGGTTCCTTCTGCCGGGATACGCTGTCCTATTTCTTGAGTGTGACCCTGGGTACGCCACCACACATTTTGTGTCCTATTGTTCAATATTTGTCCAGGGACAGTGGAGTCGACTTGGAAAGTGCCAGAGTAAATATCAAATTCACATGATTCATTAATTCTAACGGGTCCGATTAGTCATAACTGATTTTATCATCATAAGTGTTACATTTTTAGGACAGAATATGTATACACTTGAGTCCACTTTCATCTTTCTATAGCAACTACAGAGAACTATAGAAAACACAGACAAATTATGTAGTCTATCCTTGAATGCAACATTTAAAAATTTTTTTTTTTTTTGCATACATTTTCCTAATTTCTAAGACGGACAGATTTTGAATATTTCCAGGAAAGAAGGATTGATTTTCATTACTCTATTTTAAAAGTATTATAGGTACACTTTTGTGGGAAAATATTTATGATAAAAAAAGTAGTGATCTAACCTTTCTAATATATGTTCAAAATGGAGTTATATCTGCACTCTTGCCTATTTTATGAAATATGTATGACTGTAAGGTAACAATTGTCTATTTTAACTTTAATAAGAAGCTCACATTTTCTCTCTGCTTTTGCACATCCACTCCACTATATATATATATATATATATATATAAATAATTGGCGGCCCTCGTAGCCCAGTGGGTATAACACTGGCTTCTCACACCGAGGGTTCTGGGTTCGATTCCCGGTGAGGTCACAATTAATCTATGTGATTTACTCAAGCCTGGGTGTTTTGTGATGTCTTTCGTTTCTGTAATTGGGCCTCTTGGCCTGTTGAAGCGTAAAAAAAAAATTAAAAATTAAAAAAAAAAAAAAAAATTAAAATATATATATATATTTTTTTTATTTTATTTAATAAATACAAATCATTATATATTTACATATTTGATACATAAAAAAATTTAGGTACATAATTTTTTTTTTTGTACATAAATATATAAAGAAGAAAATAAGTTACATAATATGAGATAATTAATGCATAAAGTAAAGTAAAGTAGATAGTACATAAATATATATAAATAATAAGAAAAAAAGTATGCTTACATACCCCTGGAATATCAAAGAAAATTATCAGATTTGTAATCAATCATCAATCAATGAAAAGCTCTGAAGGGTGTTAATAAATAAAAAATAAATTTAAAAAAATAAAAAATTATGCGTAGCTTCCAGGTATTCCATTTACTGAGTTTAGGTTAAATCATCTGAATCACCATTTCACAAGTAAACACGTTTTTAAATAACCTTTTTTAGCCAAAATGTCTTTATGAACTTTGAAACAATGTTGGTTTTGAATTTGTAGGAAATTTTACAGCACACTAATTGTGTTTATTAGTGATAGTATTTTAACTGGTAACACACTTACCGTTATTTGAAATTTGTATCTGATTGCATTACAATTGGCAACTAATTTTTAACAATTTCATAGGCAACCATCGGCACTAGATATATCTTACAATCAGATACAAATCCAAAAAAACTGTACCGAAAATAATTGGTTTGACCATCACTAGTGTTTATTAGATTTTTTCTCTAAATTTTTATTTTTGTTAATCTTTATCATTGTAATGTTCAATCTTCCATCTTTTCAAATATTTTTTTCATATTTTGGTTGATTGTGAAACTAAGAACTAGTCATAATAGTGGCAACATGGTCATATCCCATTACAACTGCCCATGCAAAGCTTAAAAGTAATGACCAATTTATATTTAGGATATTAAATTCATAAGCTTCGATACTTTGGTTAAGATTTTTTTTTTCAGAAATGTGTCCTCCACCAATTGTACCACATTCTTCAATAGTTTGTGAAGATCCTGTGGAAATTCACAATAAACATGAAAAATTGTCCTGCTCTAAGCCATTAAAGAATGGTACCATTATCACAATAGAGTGCAAGAGTTCTTATTATTCTGATTCTCTCATACATCCAATTGCCTGCAACGATGGAGCCTGGGACAGTCCAATGCCGGTGTGCAAACCTAAAAACTTGGGGTAAATGTCTTTCTATCTCCTGTTTTGACCTCCAAGAAAACGTGCTCTTTCAATAAAATAACTTATTCCCCTTTTTAGTTATCTAACCTGCTGGTTTCTAAACATATTATACATTTCATTTTTATTTTCAGCCATTAGTGCCTCTATACCCAGAGGAGGGGAACTTGCTCTGAACAGACAAACTTCTAAAAACTGTTGTGTTGGATTAAACACATAACATTATTATACTGTTTGACTATAGGGTTTGTTTGTTCTGATGAAAAAAAAGTAAATACCAGATGAACTAATTATAAATCCATAAAAAAATATGAATATATATATGTACATACAAATAAATCCCACAATTCAAATGGGACCAGTTCTACATGTATGATTACACCATCAATATGTGATTACATTCATGGTGTAATCATATAGTACTAGCAGTTAATCAGCTATCACCTGTCGCTTGCTGCTAGGCCCTGCAGGCAGCTATACTGCCCGCTGCGGGGTCATAAGAGGCCCGCTGGGTGGCTATGTATTGTCAATTGCCTGCTACTTTTTTGAAGCTGGCAATAGAAAAATAAAGCATTACTCGACGCATTTTAAGCGCAATCATGTTATAGATTCTATAGTAGTATTTGAATTATTTTTATCATCAGAATAATCAATTTAATTATCTGTAATAATAATAATTAGCAGGCGCGTGTAGTCAGTACATTGAAGCAAGCAAAAAAAATGAAAAAAGCAAAGTAAAATATTTATCTCACAGGGTACCATGATAATGAAATCTGAATAATGGATAACAATATTAATAAGAATTTACGATAAATACACTCGGGCCTCGTATAACACGGTTACATGGTTCCACAAAAACCTTGTGTAATACAAATCCGTGTTATACAAGGTTTGAAGTTTGAAAACAATTGTACAACCAATCTTTAAAAATAATACTTGTGGTCCAAGCCTTTTCATCATGACTCATGGCATGTTCTGTCATGGACGCAATTTACAAATCAAACATATTATATAATTCAATTATTTTTCTGAAACCGTGTTATAAAAAGCGTGTTGTACAAAAAATATGCCAATTTTTACATCTGTGTTATATAAAATAGTGTTATATAAAACCGTGTTATACGAGGCCCAAGTGTATTTTATTTTTTAGAAATCTATGTAGTTACATATTTACAGCTAATTTCAAAGTATCGATTGCACACTACTAAATAATAAATAATAGATTTATTATGTTGCATGTATATGGATTAATTTAAAAATTTGGAGATTTGGCAGCTTGATGCACATCTGTTTGTCATAAATAAGGAATTCATCATCATTTCATCCATTATCTGCTCCATTCTTGTCTGTCTGGAGCTTTTGTCTTCCAGTTTGGTATTTGTCATATGGATCAGCGCTGACAGAGTCCATTCATCGTAGTTTGGGCCTACCTAGTCTTCTTCGTCCTTGTAGTGTGGAGAGTGCAAGGCGTTTTACAGGGTTGTCATCGTCCATTGTGATTACGTGACCAGCCCATCTCAAGCGCCTCACCTTGAGAGAACTGATCATTTATATCTCTGTTGTATCGACGATGCCAACCATTATGATCTCTCACAGGACCATAGACTGTTCTGAGGATCCTTCTCTCAAATGCTGCAATGGATCGCTCTAGGTCTTTCCTTAATATACCCAAGTTTCAGAGGCATTATGTCAGGACTGGCTTTTTTAGGGTTTTGCAGAATAAAATTTTGGTGTTTCTTCTGACCTTAGAGCTGACCATTCTTCATAAACAGTTAAGATCAGCTTTGACCTTAACTGTCTATATATAGATGTCTATATATATAGACTATAATAACAAAACAGAAAGCAAAGATGATGAGCCACATTATGTTGTTTGTTTTATCAAATACAAATAAGGAATTCTCCCTAATTCCATGCTACCCTTTGCGTGAGTTTTGAGAGCAAAATTTTATCCGCATGTTTGGATGAATACATATCCTAGTACTGTGCCGTTTTAGTACATTCTGAAATAAACGAATGAAACTGTTTTAAAAAATAATTGCACAGACTAGATTTATAAAAAATATTTTAAATAATTACTAGGCAGACTTGCCAGATGAACGGCAATGTTTTTTTAGTATATCTCTATTATTTATATGGAAAATTGACAAATTGATTCATTCATCTGAGAATGTATTAAACGGCACATAGGCTTAATTATATATACAGCGACGATATATTGTTATATTTTCAGGAATTACGTCCCAGTTCTTATAAATGGAAGTTGTGTGTTACCAGATCACGATCCTAATGGAAATTTTGTTTATCCTGATGACGCCGAGTTGACCACAGGAGATGTGGTACCCAAATCATCCTTTATAACTTTTCACTGCAATTCTGGATATTATCTTGAAGGAAATAATGTCTCAGTCTGTTTGCAGAATGGAAGATGGAGCAATAATCCTAAATGCTTAAGTATGTTTATTTTCAATGATTAATATCGAGGGTGGAAAGCCAAAAGGGTGTCAGTGATTATTTCGAACTTTACAGGAGAGTAAACGAAAGTTCTGTCAATCTGATTTTGTCAATGTGTCTTTTATTATTAAACAACTTCCATATTTGTTAATCCAAAACACATATGGAAATCGTTAAATAATAAAAGAAACATTGACAAAATCAGATTGACAGAACTTTCAGTTGCTCTCCTGTAAAGCTCGAAATAATCACTAACGTAGGGATGGGCGTTGAATGGACGGACTAGTTGAAATCAACCGTTGACGTTGCATCGACGCGTCGACCGTTTACGTTTATCGCATGGACTAGTTGAATTCGTAGACGGTGGACAGCGGACGCCGTGATCGGTGGACGATTCGAGATTAACGCAATGCAAAGCAACGAGCGAGAGCAAGACAAAACGTCTCCGTTTATTTCTCTCGCTGTCGACTTGTAGATGCCATAGACGTCATAGACGGCTCGACGGGTAATTTCATTTCAACTCTAAAGTACACTACCATAGAGTGCAGATCTGTGTACACGACTATGACTAGAGAT